>CM077648.1:113788618-113983618 GCA_039707465.1 Rhabdophis nuchalis
TATTGGATCGGGACGCCCTTCGCACAGTCACTCATGCTCTCGTGACATCCCGACTGGATTATTGCAACTCTCTCTACATGGGGCTCCCCTTGAGGTGCACCCGGAGGCTTCAGTTGGTCCAGAACGCAGCCGCGCGAGCAATTATGGGCACCTCTAGGTTTGCCCACGTAACACCGCTCTTGCGCGAGCTGCACTGGCTACCTGTCGTCTTCCGGGTGCGCCTCAAGGTGTTAATTATCATCTTTAAAGCGCTCCATGGCTCGGGACCTAGTTATCTGCGGGATCGGATCCTGCCTCATACATCCTCACGGCCGATACGCTCCCACAGAGAGGGACTGCTCCGGGTGCCGTCCACTAGACTTTGTCAGCGGGCGACGCCCAGGGGAAGGGCCTTCTCTGTGGCGGGCCCAGCCCTCTGGAACGACCTTCCCCCCGATATTAGGACAACCACGGACCTCCGCTCCTTCCGCTTAAAATTAAAGACACACTTTTTTCGCCTGGCCGGCCTTGGGTAGTCTCTTTTTAGGTTAGGGGTTTTTAGGGGTAATTTTTAGTTTAGTATATGGGTTTTAGCGCAGGAATTATTTAATTTATTTTTAATTTTGTAGTTTGTATTTTGTAGTTTGTTCTTTGTATTTTTAAATTGCCTGTGCCCCGCCTCGAGTCCCCTTGGGGAGAGAGAGCGGGTTATAAAAATAAATAATAATTATTATTATTATTATTATTATTATTATTATTATTATTATTATTATTATTATTATTATTATTATTATTATTATTATTATTATTATTATTATAGTAGCAAATCTCACCCCGGTACAGAACCAGGTTTAAGGGATCACTTTATGACGTCAAACATAACCTATAAAGTGATCTGCTAGTGTGACTGACACCCTACATTCCCACATCTTCAGGAGGGGAAGACCCAGCCTCACCTCTCTCTTAGGATCTGCCCTTGCTCCTTTCTTCTCTCCCCCCCCCCGGCTTCTCTGCTTGCATCATCACTGGAGATTTTTAAGAAGAGACTGGACAATCACTTGTCTGAAATGGTATAGGATCTCCTGCTCGAGCTGGGGCCTGGGCTAGAAGTGAGGTGCACCCGGAGGCTCCAGCTAGTCCAGAATGCGGCCGCGGGGGGGATCCTGGGAGTGTCTCGATACTCCCATGTAACACCTCTCCTGCGCGAGCTGCACTGGCTGCCTGTGGCCTTCCGGGTGCGCTTCAAGGTGCTAGTAACCATCTTCAAAGCGCTCCACGGCACGGGACCTGGCTACTTGCGGGACCGCCTCCTACCACATACCTCCCTTAGACCTGTCCGCTCCCACAGAGTGGGCCTCCTCAGGGTGCCATCCGCCGGACAATGCCGACAGGTGGCCCCCAGGGGAAAGGTTTCTCTGTGGCGGGGCCTGCCCTCTGGAACGACCTACCCCCCCCGACCTTCGGATAATCGCGGACCTACGCCTCTTCCGCCGGGCACTAAAGACATATCTATTTCAAGAGGCCGGCCTGGCTTACTTTTATTTATTTTTTTATATTGAAAAAGTTTTATTGGTTTTACATTTTTTAACAGGATAAGGTAATGGTTACAAAGAAATTTTGAGAGCATTCACGTCAGAGTCATCGGACCTTCCGAGACCTCAAAATACACATTAAAAAAGTTAACATAGAAAACATTTTCCATACCACTACAAGTTGAAAGCAAGTACATTTACCTAAATTCTCCCTTCCATGCTGTCAGACATTTACAAAAAGTCCGGATAGAAATATTATGCAAAATTGTTCAGGAAAAAATCAAGGCAAAGTTATTTTTTTGATCTAAGTCTTTTGGCTATTGTATCTTCTTTCTCTCCTCCCTGGCCCCCCGCAGGCGGAGCCGTGGCCCCCTCCGTCCCCCCTGGATCTTCCCCCAGGGCAGAGGAATGTTTTTTAAGAAAGGCTTCCGCCTCAGCAACTGTTTTAATCCTCACTCTTCCTCCTTCCCAGAACACCAGCATCCCTTCAGGTGTCATCCACTTGAACCAAATCCCGTGATCAAACAAGGTTTTAGACAAGAAGGAAAATTTCCTTCTTGAATCTCTAATTTTTCTAGGGATCTGCTTCAAGATAGTGACCGTTTCTCGATGATAAGTTAAAGGTTTCTCTCTCTGCGCTTTCAGGATTTCCTCTCTGGTTGACCTTCTAACAAATTTCACATGTATCTCTCTAGGCACTTCATTCATCCTGGCATATGCAGAATTAATTCTATAGGCTAGGTCAATGTCCCCCCTGATCTCATCCTTAGGTTTTTGTAAATAGTCTGCTAAAATTGTACTCATAAGATCAGGCAGGCATTCACCAGAATCCTCAAGAACATTCTGAAATCTCAAAAAATATGTCATTCTTTCCATATCTATCCTAGACACACGCCCATTTATTTCCCCCACCTCATTAGAAACATTTTTAATCTCTCCCTTAGCCCCCTCCAACCCTCCTTCCAATTCTTCATTCTTCTGTGTATTCTCCAACACTTGCTTCCGGGTATCCAATAGTTCCTTTTTGAAAGTACTATTTTCAGCCCCTGGCTTACTTTTAATGGACATAGTTTTAATGGATTGATTTTAACCCTTTTTCTATTCTAAATTTTAGCACAGACCTTAATTTAATTTATTTTTAACTGTTTTGTACTGTATTGTTTTATATTTTATATTTCTGTGCACCGGCCTGAGTCCCCTTGGGGAGATAGGGTGGTATACAAATTGGAATAAACTTAAACTTAAACTTAAACCTCCAAGGTCCCTTCTGGCTCTCTTCTATTCTTCTTTCATCTTTCCGCGCTCGCCGTGAAGCAACCTCCGAAATCCTGGGGCTGGCTCCCTTCCCCCTCCTGCCTCTGCTGACATCATAAATTATCCAGCTCTAAATGGACAACATTCATTAGCCAGGCACTTTACCAAAAAAGCTTGCTCAGTTGTTGTTGGGGGGGGGGATGCTTCACCCCCCCCCCTTCCTTTTCTTTTTTATTAAAAGTTAAAATGCTCCAGGCTGTCACGGAATGAAGGCAGCGGAGAGGCGGGTGGGCAGAGGCAGGTTAGAGGACAGTGCCGCAGAACTAATAAATAAAAATAATAGCGATTACCGTTGGCTGAGTGACCCAGGGAGAAGAGCAGCGCCGAGCCATTAGTTGTTTCCTTTTCACTTGTCAACAGCCAGTGGCTTAAAAGCCTCACCCTTTGTTCGGGGACTAATAGCACCTGTTGGGATGATGGGAAGACAGCTGTCAAAGTGAGCGTGGAGGAAAGGAAGAGAGAGAGAGAGAGAGAGAATGCTAAAGGCCGGAAGGCCAAAGAGGAACAGGTTCCTAATGAATCAAAACAGGAGAGGCTTTGGGAGAACAACAGCGGTGGGAGAGTTCAAATCTTAAGACCAGGAAGGTAAGATTCTCTTTCCCTTCCTCCTTCCGTCTCTTTGAACACCAGATTCTTCCTTTTTTTTTCCTTTCCAAAACATGGATGCCGCCAGAGAAAGCTGGGAAAAGGCAGGCTGGTACAGTGCTTAGAGTCCTGGAATGAGGCCCAAGGTCATCCATTTTTCATAGACCCATCAACCATGGTGATGGTTAAGTGACCTTAAAGGTAAAGGTTCCCCTCGCACATATGTGTTAGTCGTTCCCGACTCTAGGGGGCGGTGCTCATCTCCGTTTCAAAGCTGAAGAGCCAGCGCTGTCCGAAGATGTCTCCGTGGTCATGTGGCCGGCATGACTCAACGCCGAAGGTGCACGGAACGCTGTTCCCTTCCCACCAAAGGTGGTCCCTATTTTTCTACTTGAATTTTTATATGCTTTCGAACTGCTAGGTTGGCAGAAGCTGGGAAAAGCAACGGGAGCTCACTCTGTTACGTGGCGCTAGGGATTCGAACCACAGAAAAGCCAACCCTTCTTAGCGACAAGCTCAGCATCTTAGCCACTGAGCCACTGAGCCCTTCATTCCCATTCAAAATGTAATAATAATTGGTTGCTTGATACCAAGTCATCCAGTCGAAATCCTGTTCCATAGGGCAGCTATCTACTAACTTCCAAATTTATCTGTTTTCCAAAAGTTGCCTCTTGAGGGAGAGCCTATATCGTTTTCCGACTACTTTAGAATTCCTTTTAAATTTATTTTGATCGACTATACAGTATGATAATTAGGGGAATAATAAGGAGAAATGAGTACAAATGACCTTTGGAATTTCATATATAACTAGATACTTAGATATCTTCAGATCGATTTCTGTCCTGTCCTGTCACCTATAAGAACCGTATTATCAAGGGTTTTTTAAATTTCTGTTTTAAAGGAAAGATATTAAAAGAAAATGAGAATGGTTGAAAAAGAACAAATGGAACCAATTCTCAGAGCATCGGGGACTTACCGATAGTACTTAGACTAATATACCGCTCCATAGTGGCTTTACAGTCCTTTCTAAGTGGTTTACAGAGTCAGCATATTGCCCCCCCAACAATCTAGGTCCTCGTTTTATCCACCTCGGAAAGATGGAAGGCTGAGTCAACCTTGAGCTGGTCGGGATCGAACTGGAGTGAGCAGTGAGTCAGCCTGCAGTACTGCATTCTACCACAGCTCTTACTGACTTAACAGCACTAGTAAATGTAAAATTGTTTTTTGAGAGGCTAGAAAGATTTCCATTCTGCTGTTCCGCTGGATTAGAAGACCCTGCAGGGTCATCGAAAGCCAGTGGAAACCTGGTTTATTATTCTGGCATTAAGGTCAGGTTGATTGGTTCCTTTGTCTAGAAGCACAATAAATCAATTCTTGCAATGTATTTGAGTACCTGATCCCTGATTGATTGTTTACATCATATTTTAGTTGGTGTTCTTTATTTGGTTTAGTGGTGTATTGTATGCCGCTCAGAGCCTCTTTGTTCTACACTTGGATGGCCATCTCAATGCTATAAACAAAAGAAGCAGTTCATCCATGCACAGCAATTACTAGAATCTCTTCTCTTCCACCACGCACACCTGCAATAATGGAAGATATGGGTGAATCTGCAGTTACCATTCCAGAAATCTTGGTAAGCAAAGGGATAGCTTTTCACAAACTATATGCTTTACGTGAGATTCAAATAATTGAACAACCGGTTCTCTGCCCTAATGACCAGCTGGGTAGGCGTGGCTCAGTGGTCATGTGACCGTGTGGGCATGGCCAACTCAACGTCACTCCCATCGATGGGCGCTTCACCTTAGCTGTGACAATGTCATCAGGGTTAATCAGAGAGGCAGTTTCTGTAAGGAGGGCAATCAAGATGAGGCTAGAAACAACACCAGAATGTTCCCTTCCTGCCTTCCTTACAGGATTAGCCCTGTAAAGTGGGAAAAAACAAAAGGAGATTTCTTCCAACAACCGTTCTCCAAACTGCTTAGAAAGTTAACAACCGGTTCTCCCAAATAGGTGCGAACCGGCTGAATCCCTCCACTGGCTGTCCAACAGATTTGCATCTTGCTTAAAGAGGGATTCCTGATTTCTAGCTTGCTACTGTAACTACCAAACCAAAGTTTGTGTTCATTTGCATTCTAAAAAAATCAGCATGGAAATCAACACGCATTTTAATATGTATTTTTCTTTCTTACTTTCAGTATTTTAATTCATATTTATAAAGGTGTGATATTTCTATAAATATTTACCATATGTATATATCTAAATAAAAATAGATAAATAAATATTCATATTTAATTTAACATTTTCCTAAACCCGGGGGAGGGGAGGGGGTTAAAAAGAAAAGCAAACATTCTGTTTTGGGTTTCTTTCCTCCCAATTTGGTATGTCCTATTTTTTTAAAAAAAATAATGTACATTTCAACATGTTTTGCTGTTGGATCCCCATTTCCTCTCGATCAGCTGGGACTCAGGAGGCAGAGAATAGATGGGGGCGAGGCCAGTCAGAGGTGGTATTTACCGGTTTTCTGAACTACTCAAAATTTCCACTACCGGTTCTCCAGAACCTGCTGTATACCACCTCTGCTTTACCCATTCTGAGAAGTTTCCAGAGTCAGCCTATTGCCCCCCAACAATCTGGGCCCTCATTTGACCCACCTCGGAAAGATGGAAGGCTGAGTCAACCTTGAGCCCCGTGAGATTCGAACTGCCAAATTGCAGGCAGCCAGCAGGCAGCAGAAGTAGCCTGCAGTACTGCACTGTGCCACCGTGGCTCATAATGGATAATAATCCCTGGGAGTCCTATGAACTAGTACATACATCTCTTGGAGCCATTTTGAAAATGGCCCCGTGTAGTTTTGTCCATCAATGAATGAGATTGTAACTTCAGAGGCTGTATTTGTTTCAAGGGCATCTCCAATGCTGTTGAGCTGTGGCTAGTGGCAACCGACTGGGGTCTTTTGACATCCTAAATCAGGTTGCTGTTGCTTTAACCACAAGTCTCAAAGTCTGCTGTTTCTTTATCAGTGCTCAAAAGGTGAATATTTTGTCTACCCGTAGGAGGAAGGCTTTGTCCTGGACCTTGCTTACAATAGGCTTAGAAGCAAAATGGTGCCAGTGGGATCCGAGGCCTATTGTTAATCCAGAATAGATTTCTTTTACCGCATTCCTGCTTCGCGGAGGTTTGTTAGCTTTTAATGACTGACAGTCTTCCACGGCAAATACTGTGGTACGCTTGGCCTGTTTACTTACCGCTCAAGGATTTTTAATTTTTTTTTGAAGCAACATCAGAAAGACAAAAAGAAAAAGAAAATAGCAATGTTTATATTACCTATTCAAGGTTGCTAAAAGGTTTTCTTTAATTCTCAATGCCACTTTCAGTAGAGGTGAGGTGCCTACGTTTAGTTGTTCTGCATCAGTGGTAGGTTTCTGCAGGCTCGCACCTACTCGCGAGAGCCGGTTGGTGAAATTTAGAGAACCGGTCAGAGGGGGTTCCACCGGCGTACCTGGAAGTAAATCTGGCCCGCCGCTGCCAGTGACCCAACGGGAAGGAAAGGAAAGGGAGGGAGGGAGGGAGGGAAGGAAGGAAGGAAGGAAGGAAGGAAGGAAGGAAAGAAAGAAAGAAAGAAAGAAAGAAAGAAAGAAAGAAAGAAAGAAAGAAAGAAAGAAAGAAAGAAAGAAAGAATTTATCATCACAATTGAGTCCAAAATTTTGGTTGCTAAGCAAGAGCGTTGTTAAATGAGTTTCCCCACATTTTAAAAGGTGACCACTCCCACCCTGTCACATGACTGCCAAGCCACGCCCACAAAATAGGCCACACCTACAGAGTAGGTTCTAAAAAATTTGAAACCCACCACTGTTCTGCATCCATGTAGACTTGGGGAAGAAACGTCCCCACTTCTGGCTAACATCTGGCCACCGTGCTGTTGAAGAAGGAGGTCTCCTCAGTTTCATCATCGTGTTTTCCTGAAACACTTAAATGAGCCTTCTTGCCACAATGTGGAACCTTATTAGCACTTTATGATTTAGAGAAAGTTGCTTACTTTTCTATTCCTTCAAAATGTAGTTATAATCGTTTTTATGCTTATGGCTGGCTTTTCATTTGCATTCGTTGGTTTGATTTATATCCTATCTTCCTTTTGGAATTTCTTCCACTCATTTTTCTACCAAGAACAGGCAACATACATTTCTAGCGTAGAAGCAACAATCTTATTGCAAATAGTTTTTATTTTCCCCATTTCAAAATCATTCATAGATATACATTCTTATAAATGCTATTTAACATTTATCTATTCATCATTAATATCTATACACATTCTTACATATATACTGTATGATTCCGTTTGGATCTCTTTCTTGCCACCCCGTGTCTCCATCTTATTTTGCAACAGCCTCACTCCTACTTTCTCAAGCTCCCTTCTCTGCCTTCTTATTTCTTCCTCTCATTTCTCCTCTCTTCTCCCTTTCCCCCCTCTCTTTCCTCTCTCTTTCTCTCCTCTCTTCTTTCTTATCCTCTCTCCTACTCTTAATTCCCCACCCTTACTTTCTCTACTTTACCCTTTCTTCCTTTCCCTCCTCGTCTCTCCCCTTTCCGTTGTTGCGCGTAGAGCAACAATCTTACGCACCGTCATGAACAATGCAAAGACGTCGTTGGGAGTCAACAGATTGCAATTTTTAAATTTGGAAGGAGCAGGGCGGAGGGGAATCAAATGCACTAGGATGACATGTGTTATTCTTAATCCATTGTGTCACCATTTTCAAGTTCAAAATATGACACACATTTTACATTAAACGTGGAGCTTGACTGCTTATAATACAATACAATACAATAGCAGAGTTGGAAGGGTCCTTGTAGGTCTTCTAGTCCAACCCCCTGCGTGGGCAGGAACCTTATACCATTTCAGACAAATGGCTATCTAACATCTTTTTAAAGACTTGGGGCTGAGGCATTCACAACTGCTGGAGGCAAGCTGTTCCAGAGTTTAATTGTTCTGACTGTCAGGAAATTTCTCCTTAGTTCTAAGTTGCTTCTCTCCTTGATTAGTTTCCACCCATTGCTTCTTGTCCTGCCCCCAGGTGCCTTGGAGAATAGTTTGACTCCCTCTTCTTTGTGGCACCCTAAGAGATATCGGAACACTGCTATCATGTCTCCCCTGGTCCTTCTCTTCATCAAACTAGACCTACCCAGTTCCTGCAACCGTTCTTCATATGTTTTAGCCTCCAGTCCCCTAATCATCTTGGTTGCTCTTCTCTGCACTCTTTCCAGAGTCTCCACGTCTTTTCTACATCGTGGCGACCAAAACTGTATGCAGTATTCCAAGTGTGGCCTTACCAAGGCTTGATTCCATTGATTTACAAGTCCAAAGCCCTTCCCAAAATACAGTTATTCCAATTTCTTGAAACACAACCGATATATCTAGGCTAAGGGAGGCTACTGTGATCAAAGCCTTGGGAGCATTAGATAGGGAAATATCTCCTAAGATTCCTCGTCAATCAGCTTCATACATTTCACTTTGGATAACAAGCCGCGTTGGAGGAAAGTGTGAGGTTCATGCAGCAGACTAAACCAAAACAACCCCAGGATTGTTTAGCAGTTTGTTCCTGGCTTTAGGAAAAAAACAAAACAAGGAAAACAAAATTAGACAGTTTAATCAACAATTTGTTGCCTGTGTCTCTCTTTCTTTATTGTTCTGTCTTGTCTTTCTGGAGAGGGAATTTACCAGCTGCTAATAATGTGCAGTCAGGGGTGGGCAAACTTTGCAACTTTAAGTCTGAAGGACTTCAGCTCTTTGCTGGCTGGAGAATTCTGGGAGCTGAAGTCCATCAGACTTAAAGTTGCAAAGTTTGCCCACCCCTGCTCTAAGCCA
Organism: Rhabdophis nuchalis; assembly: GCA_039707465.1. Lineage (NCBI taxonomy): Eukaryota > Metazoa > Chordata > Lepidosauria > Squamata > Natricidae > Rhabdophis > Rhabdophis nuchalis. Next base: position 113,797,890 of record CM077648.1, read on the forward strand.
AGACAGTTCCTTTGAAAAGTTAACATATAACTCCCTTTCAGTTCCCAAGCAGAGGTTTAGACCAACACTGGCTCAAATTAGACCTGAGCACAGAAGTGGAGGGATAGCGGTTAATATTGTAAGATAAAGATAGTCACTGTGGCCATTGTTATTTAGATGGAACATACTGGAGCACTTGTATTTTACCGCACTCCCATTTTCTATCTGAATGCAGTACTAATCGCAGGATTGAAAGCTTATTACATTGTGAACCTCTCTAACTGCTGACTAGAATATACAATCACATTGTTTGGATGCGAGTTGAATGTACCGTGGGTTGTATTAGGTTTTGTACTTTATAATTGCAAGATTTTTTTTTTAAAGGGAGAATCAAGGACAGAGTCTAAGAATGATCAGTGATGAAACTGTTTGTGGATAAAGCATATCAAATCATAAACACAACCGTACCTCAGGGGGAATGAAGTTCTATAGAGAAGGGGCCACCACCAAAATGGGCCCTTTTTTGTAAGTCCACCAGATGTACGTCCCTAATTGATGTGACTGTAACATACCCTGCCTTCCCATCCTGGTGGGCTGGATATTTCCAGGTTGAAAGACTAAAGATAAATCAAGGAAGATTACCGTATTTTTGAAGTATAAGGTGCACCTTTTTCCCTTAAAAAAAGAGGCTGAAAATCTGGGGGCGTCTTATACACTTAATACAGAATTTTGGCCTCCTGAAATCCCGCCCCCTTTGCAAAAATGGCCATGCATAGCCTTTAGGAGGCTTCCAGAGTGCTCCTGGGGGCTGGGGAAGGCAGAAATGAGCAAACAACGGGGCAGTTCTTGCTCGTTTTTGCTCCTCATCCAGCCCCCAGGAGCACTCTATAAGCCTCCTAAAAGGTATGCATGCCCCTTTTTTGACAAAAAATGGGCCTGTTTTCCAAAAGCACGGGCCATTTTTGGGTGGTCTGCAGAGGGCAAAAACCTTTTTTTTTTAATCTTGATGCGTCTTATACTCCGGTGCATCTTATACTCTGAAAAATATGGTAGATTGTCTTCAAACCCTGTTTCTGGGTTGTCTGGCGGTATTAGCCTGGCCACTGAGGGAAGCAGAACAATCAGATGCCTGCAGAGAAGAGCAGCAATGATGATAAAGGGTCTGGAGCCTCAAACATATGACAGGCATGTCTATCCCCTTGAATAAAAGGATTGACAGGACCCGATAGCTGTCTTCAAATACTTGAGGGGCTGTCACCAAGAAGAAGGCATCAGAGATCAGGACAAGAAGCAAGGTGTGGGGACCCAACCCAGAACTAAGGAGGAAGTTTCTGACAGTGAGAACAATTGATCAGTGGAATAGCTTGCCTCCTGGAGTTGTGGGTGATCTGTCCCTGGAACTAATTGGAGGTTCTTGAGAATAGATTGGACAATCATTTGTAAGGACTCCTGCCTTGAGCAGGGGGTTAGACTAAAACAGGGGTCTCCAACCTTGGCAACTTTAAGACTTGTGGACTTCAACTGCCTGAGTTCCTCAGCCAGAATCCTGTAAGTTGAAGTCCACAAGTCTTAAAGTCGCCAAGGTTGGAGACCCCTGGACGAGAAGACCTCTGAGGCCCTTTCTAGCACTGCGAATCTATGATTCTAGATCAGTGGTTCTCAACCTTCCCAATGCCATGACCCTTTAATATAGTTCCACATGTTGTAGCGACCCCCCAACCATAAAACTGGTGTCTCAGTTCCTAAGACCATCTAAAATATGTGTTTTCTGTTGGTCTTAGGCGAGCCCTGTGAAAGGGTCGTTCGACCTGCTGTTCTAGATGGACTTTGTTTAGTAGGACTTGGCCTCTTGTTTGCAACTCTTTAAAGCAGCTGTAACATTTCCTAGATTCCCCTTGATGCAAAAGGCAGAGTTTGGTAGGACTTGGCCTCTTGTTTGCAACCCTTTAAAGCAGCTGTAACATTTCCTAGATTCCCCTTGATGCAAAAGGCAGAGTTTGGCTCCTCATCCACAGCTCTTTAAAGCAGCCATGTCTTTTCCTAGCTGTGCCTGGAAACAGATCCTGGAAACAGTTTTAGAGTTGCAAACAAAGCCAGATTTTCACCTTCCCGCATTCTGAAACTCCCTTTTCAAATACAGTTCAACGCACTGAACTAGCCTTGCGCTTACTATTCCGAGCTCTTTTTGGATTATTATTGCAACCGCTACACTTGGTTTGCGGTGAGTGCGTTACAAGGGAGAGGGGTTTGAGCTGGGGGGGAGGGGAATCTTGCCACAGCATGCTTGCCACCACACTATGTTTAAACACATTGTAAAGTGGATGTAATTGTAAACACACCGAGGGATATAATTACATGTAGCAGATTTAGCCGCTAATTCTTTGCCTTGTTTTTTTTTTCCCCTCTCCTCACCCCGCCACTTCCCCCGCCCCTTGTGCATTTTATCAACATAATTATATTTTTTTTAAACTGCGGGCTAACACCCTGAAATTGACAAGCATCCATTATGAGCAGAAACTTGTTCTCTAAATTGAAAAACAATACACGCCAGGTTTCTGTGGGCCCATTGTCACAGGGAAAGAGCTTTGTTCAGAAAGAGGAAAAGCTAATGATTTTGAAACAGCAGGTGACAAAATGCATTCTGGTTTTTTGTTTTTTTCTCCAAACCATGTTTTCCCCTCTTATCAGTATGTTGATGAAGTCATTATGAACCGGGGTCCGTGATGGGATCGCACTTATTTTTTTTTTAGCGGATAGACTTTTAATGAGTTCTATTGTGCTATCCCTCAGGTTGATTCTCTCTCTCTCTCTCTCTCTCTCTCTCTCTCTCTCTCTCTCTCTCTCTCTCTCTCTCTCTGTGTTTCTCTTCATTCAGAAACCCCCAGTATTGAAAAACTCCTATCAAAAGATTGGAAAGACAAGCTCCTTGCCATGGGATCAGGCAACTTTGGAGAAATAAAAGGTAAAGCTTATTTCTATTCATGAAAGAACAGAATGCAAGAAAAAAGAAAAGGTAGTTTTCAATTTACAACCGTGCGTTTAGAGCAGGGGTCTCCAACCTTTGCAACTTTAAGTCTGAAGGACTTCAGCTCCCAGAATTCTCCAGCCAGCAAAGCTGGCTGGAGAAGTCTGGGAGCTGAAGTCCTTCAGACTTAAAGTTGCAAAGGTTGGAGACCTCTGGTTTAGAGGGCCAACTGGAGTTACAACGGCACTGAAAAAAATGGACTTATACTTGCAACTTATATCCCAATAGTCACGGGCTGAAAATTCAGGCGCTTGGCTACTGGCATGTATTGATGACATTGCAATGTCCCAGGGTCATGTAATCACCATTTGCAATTTTCCCAGATGGCAAAATCGATGCAGGACGCCAGATTGGCCTATTGACTGCATTTGTTCCCTTAATAATTGCAACGTTTTGCTTAACAACGGTGGCAGAAGCGTTGTAAGGTGGAGAAAACTCACTGAAAAACTGCCTTGCTTAACAACGGAAGTTGCTGGCTCAATTGCTCTGCCCTCTGCCATCAAGGACTACCGGTAGATATGATGAGTTGTATTGGCCATGTGTTTTTCACTTCATTTTGTCGTTCTTCATCTGAGATTAGGACAGACTTCAGGGCATGGTAAAAATTGGCTTTATCGTCCTGTTAAAGCTGAAACCCATGTATCTGTTGCGGCCCACCAGGTGGCAGACTCAGGCAGTGAGGAGGTTGGGGAGGAACATGAGCCAGTCCTGGAGTCTGGGGAAGGCTCTGATGAGAGCTCTGTGTCGGAGGCAGGGATGGGGTCAAGGCCATCCAACAGTTAGTCAGCTGCCTTCGGAGTCGGACATCAGTGAGGCAGAAGAACAGCTGGAGCCTGTTCCCGATGTGAGCATGCATAGAGCTGCCAGGAGAAAGGAAGAGCTAAGGAACAAGGGCCAACTCAGGAGTAAAGGCACAGGTGGACGGTGAATGGCCCCTCCCATAGGGAATAAAAGAGGAGCAAAAGGGGAGGGGAGTTTGCAGGAGACAATTAGTTCCATTCATTAGGGTGAAGATCTGTTCCTGACTTCTTGCCAAGTAATTGCTGCTACAGCATGGAGTTTGGAAGATATCTGCCTGGCAGCTCTCCAAGCCTGATAAAAGCCTGTAGTCGTGAACTCTCATTTGCCGGGACTTTGCTGGTGAGGAATTCCCTTTAACCTAAATAAAAGGGGCCGAGGAGTCTGCTTCAAGATCTTGGGAAGCCTAGGTCAGAACAGTATCTTTGTCACGGCAGCTGTATAAATATCTACCTATATAAATAAAAATGTAACAAGAGTTTGTTCAAAACTGCTAATCTCCGAAAGTACTGCACCGATCGCTTCCAAATTTTCACACAACATTCCTTTCAAATACAGCACCAATGATATATATATAGATAGATAGATTGTGTAGATGTCACACCTGTGCCAGGTACACACAACGGAATTGTAAAAAATTGTAAAAAAGGTAGGTAGATGGATACAGAGAGAGCAGTGGGCCACAGGTATTATGTCATCCTTTATGACATAAAATACTCTGTCCATAAGATTCAAGGAGAAATACAGTAGGTAGGTAGGCAGCTATAGGGATAGAGAGCGAGGGAGAAATGCAGTAGGTAGGTAGGTAGGTAGGTAGGTAGGAAGGTAGGTAGAGGGATAGAGAGGGAGAAATACAGTAGGTAGGTAGTAGGGAGAGGGAGAGAGAGGGAGAGGGAGAAATACAGTAGGTAGGTAGTAGGTAGAGGGAGAGAGGGAGAAGGTAGGTAGGTAGTTTGGGGGTTATATGGTGGTTGTCTGTATGTGTTTGTGTGTGCAGGTATAGATCTACACACAGATTGGATGGCCATTTAACCAGACTGGGCCACAGCAACGCGTCCCCGGGAACGGCTAGTAATAAATAAACAAATATAGATCCATTTCTCCATCTCTCTGCTGACTGGCCTGTTACTTAGATCATGTGGGCTCTGCTTCAAAATTTGATCCCAAAATTGAGAAGTGAGACACAGGACACTTATTTGGTCAAGACCTCAAGGCACTTCCCTGCTCTTCAAAATTAGCTTCTCCTTCCCTTTGGAAGAAGACTTGTCCAAGGGGACATGATGGATGCAATTTTAATACACACACATATACTTAATACACACACATATACACACACACATTAAAGTATTGTACTTTAATCAAACTTTTTACTGAAAAGTTTCCGATAGATTGCTACTTTAAAATCATGCGCCGGTGGCTAGGAACGTTGGAATCAAATTTCGTGGGCAACCAGTGAAACTAAATATAAATATTGATAAGATTAAAGATAGCAGTTTCCCTTTTGGACATTTGCCAAAGTGCCTGTCCTAATAGAAGGCCAACTTACAACCCTCAAGATCCACATTATTTGCTGTTTTACCCTGTTCGGTTTCTTTTAAGCGAAGGAGTATTAATGACAGCAACCTCCTTTTGCATCCTGCTTTGCTGCTGTAATTATTATAAATCACTCTTAAGTAATTGGCATAGCTGGTCTAATGTAGGGAAAAAGCTGTGGGAAGTGGACTAGAAAATATCTGATGAGTGGCCTCTTACAGATAAAACAGTCATTTGTTTGTAGCCTGGTTTTCTTAATTTGCTGGCTGAAGGCTGAATCAAAGAGGTAGTCAAGAAGAGGAAATCAAGAGTCCATCTTAGGGTCCTGGCACAAGGATCTGGTTTCCCAAGGGAGATTCATGAGACGCTGGAGAAGAATCTCAGTTGCAAACAACGATGGCGGGGTCAAAGGGCAAGTATAACCCCCAGACAATGCCTAATTCCTCTCCTGGCAAAATTCTAATGCTGTCAATTCCTAAACTCAGCTAGATCCAAAAGAGTGGAACCAACTGAGTAAAAAATATACCATTTTTACTCAGTTGGTTCCACTCTTTTGGATCTGAAGAAAGAGCAGATTCCCGTAAATCATCATCTCTTCGGCTTTGAAACTAAGATGTGCACCGCCCCCTAGAGTTGGGAAAGACTAACACGTATGTGTGAGGGAAACCTTTGCCTTTTACCTTTATAGGCAGTCCATGATGTGCAACTATAATTGAGCCCAAAATTGTTAAGTGAGTGCCACTCTATTTTATTTTTTATTTATTTTATTTTATTAAATTTATACCCCGCCCTTCTCCTAAAAAAGGACCCAGGGCGGCGCACAGGCATCATTAAAATCATACAAAATACAAAATTATTAAAAACTAATTAAATATTCCCTGTGCTAAAATTAATAAGACTCTAAAATTTAAAATTATCCCTATAAAAGTCAGAAACAGGGTTTATGTTAGGCCGGCTTGTTGAAATAAATAGGTTTTAAGACGTTGGCAGAAAAGGCGGAGGTCCACGATGGTGCGTAGATCGGGGGGGGAAGGTCGTTCCAGAGTGTAAGGCCCGCCACAGAGAAGGCTCTTCCCCTGGGCACCACCAACCGGCATTGCCCAGCCGATGGTACCCTGAGAAGGCCCTCTCTGTGGGAGCGGATCGGTCGAAGGGATGTATGGGGCAGGAGGCAGTCGTGAATATAGCTAGGCCCCGAGCCATGGAGCGCTTTGAAGATGGTCGTCAGCACCTTGAAGATTTTACAATCTTTCTTGCCACTGTTGTTAAGTGAATCACTACAGTTGTTAAGCTAGTCACACGGTTGCAGTGGTGGGTCGCAGGTGGTACGCCCAGATAGAGGCGTACCAGTGCCTACCGGGAGCACTGGGTACTGTTCTGGTACCCACCCACCCGTCCTCCTTACTGTATTTGAGGTCTTCGGCGTGTCCGTGCACGCCGTGTACAGCACCTGCGTGATGCTCTGCCGAGCAGCTGGCACATCGGAAGACGTCTCAGGAGGTAAGGATGCATGCATGTGCTGCACGCATGCTGTGCACATTCATGTGATGGACGCTGGGCTCCTTTTCACCGTATCGGTTGCAACAGGATCTGGAACCCACCACTGCACGGTTAATAATAATAAAAATAATTTAATTTATAACCCGCTCTCTCTCCCCGAAGGGACTCGAGGCGGTGCACTGGGAATTTAAAAATACATATATAAAACCACAAACATAATACAATATTAAAATGAATTAAACTAAAACCCTGCGCTAAAATCCCATATTAAAACTAAAACTAACCCCTAAAAACCCTAAAAACAGTTAAATTACCCCAGGCCGGCCAAGCAGAAGAAGTGTGTTTTTAGTTTTTGACGGAAGGCGCGGAGGTCCGTAGTTGTTCTAATGTCGGGGGGAAGGTCGTTCCAGAGGGTCGGGCCCGCCACAGAGAAGGCCCTTCCCCTGGGTGTCGCCCGCTGGCATAGCCTAGTGGACGGCACCCGGAGAAGTCCCTCTCTGTGGGAGCGAATCGGCCGCAGGGATGTATGGGGCAGGATGCGATCCCGCAGATAGCTAGGTCCCGTGCCATGGAGCGCTTTGAAGATGATAACCAACACCTTGAAGCGCACCCGAAAGACGACAGGCAGCCAATGCAGCTTGCGCAGAAGCGGTGTTACATGGGAGAACCTGGAGGTTCCCATAACTGCCCTCGCGGCTGCATTCTGGACAAGCTGCAGTCTTCGGGTGCACCTCAAGGGGAGCCCCATGTAGAGGTTGATAAGTGAACGGGCTTTCCCGTTGACTCTGCTTGTCAGGAGGTCTCCAAAGGTGATAACAGGACCTGGGGGCACTGCACCCATCATAAAGACATGCCAGTTGTCAAGCGTCTGAATTCCGCTCATGCGACCATGGGGATGCTACAAGAGTCGTAAGGGTGAAAAATGATCAGAAGTGACTTTTTCCAGTCCCGTTGTAACTTCAAACCGTCGCTTAATTGTAAGTCGCTAAGGTAGGTTGTGCCTAAAACTGCGCCTTGGTTAGAAGACCGCTATGCATTTATTTGGTTTGCGTTTTATGGTAATCCTACTTCATTTGCCCTTCCCAAGTCATGCCTCACTTTAGGAAAAAGAAACCTTGTAACGCACATATGTGCTAGTCGTTCCTGACTCTAGGGGGCAGTGCTCATCTCTGTTTCAAAGCCAAAGAGACAGTGCTGTTGAAAGACGTTCTCCGTGGTCATGTGGCCGGCATGACTGAACACGCAGAGAGGGCCTTCTCAGGGTGCCGTCGCCCGGGCAATGCCGACTGGCGACACCTAGGGGAAGGGCCTTCTCTGTGGCGGGCCCTGCCCTTTGGAACGACCTACCCCCTGAACTTCGCACCATCTCGGACCTCCGCCTCTTCCGCCAGTGTCTAAAGACACACTTTTTTCACCAAGCCGGCCTAGCGTAACCTCCGCTGTGACTATTTTAGACAGTTTAAATTTTGGGGATTTTAATTGGATTTTAGTGCAGGATGGGTATTTAATATGTTTTAAACTTTGTATTTTGATTTTGTACGTGTTTTTAAATTCCTGTGCGCCGCCCTGGGTCCTCTTCGGAGAAGGGTGGGGTATAAATCTAATTAAAATAAAAATAAAATAAAAAAACACCGAAGGGGCACTTTCCCACTAAAGGTGGTCCCTATTTTTCTACTTGCATTTTGTATGTGCTTTCGAACTGCTAGGTTGGCAGAAGCTGGGACAAGCCACAGGGAGCTCCCTCTGTTACTTGCACCTTAATAAACTTTGCACCTTGCCCATGAATAGAAATGATTATGAGTTGCAGTGGCGCAGTGGTTAGAGTGCAATACTGCAGGCTACTTCTGTTGCCTGCCGGCTGCCTGCAATTTGGCGGTTCAAATCTCACCAGGCTCAAGGTTGACTCAGCCTTTCATCCTTCCGAGGTGGGTCAAATGAGGACTCAGATTGTTGGGGGGCAATAGGCTGACTCTGTAAACCGCTTAGAGAGGACTGTAAAAGCACTGTGAATGGTATATAACGCTAAGTGCTATTGCTATTGCCATCACAAACTTATTATAAAACAATATACACATTGCAAAAAACCAACCCCATACCATATTACAATTTATGTAATCTCCATGCTAAACATCGGGCAGTCCAATTACGGAAGCAATCCTAAATGCACAAGACGTCCAACTTGATTGCTTACAAAGTTAAAAATATAATATCTATGGTGAAATATCTATCAGAATCCTTCCAACAGCAGCTTTGGATCTCTGCGTCAGGAAGCTGAACTAAAAAATCACTGTAAACATCATCTGTGCTGAATTTTCACAAACCCGTGAAGTGAGAATCCTTAATCAAGAACATATTCTAAGTGTATTAGAGCAGCCCCTGAATTTTCAAATATACAAGGCATCAAGACTCACTCGGTATGTTGTATATCTCCCTGTCAATATATGGGATGGATTCAGGGCCTTGTTTCCTTCAGGAGAGCGAAGTCAATGAAGCTAGCTCTGGTTTATGATGTGTCACTAATAATGGGCATTTAAGCACATTATGCTGCTCCAGGTTGTGTCTCCTTTGTCAAATGGAGCATGGCCAGCATTTGTTTGGTGAAAATTATGGTAAACATGGAAGAAAAGCTACTTGTTATAAGCAAGCAGCGCAAATCTGTGTAAAAAAGATGTGGAGACTCTAGAAAGAGCGCAGAGAAGAGCAACAAGGATGATTAGGGGACTGGAGATTAAAACATATCAAAAACAGTTGCAGGAATTGAGTTTGTCTAGTTTGATGAAAAGAAGGACTAGGGGAGACATGAGAGCAGTCTTCCAATATCTCAGGTGCTGCCACAAAGAAGAGGGAGTCAAACTATTCTCCAAGGCACCTGGGGGCAGGACAAGAAGCAATGGGTGGAAACTAATCAAGGAGAGAAGCAACTTAGAACTAAGGAGGAATTTCCTGACAGTTAGAACAATTAATCAGTGGAACAGTTTGCCTCCAGAAGTTGTGAATGCCCCAACACTGGAAGTCTTTAAGAAGATGTTGGATAGCCATTTGTCTGAAGTGCTGTAGGATTTCCTGCCTGAGCAGGGGGTTGGACTAGAAGACCTCCAAGGTCCCTTCCAACTCTGTGATTCTATTCTGTTCTAGATTCTAGTTTTTCAAAGGTGATCCTAAAGTTGTGACATCAAAATGTTCCTTCTCTGGAGGCTCAAGCTGGCTTGCTCATTTCGAAATACCGGTAGTCCTTGTTTTACGACCACAATGAAGCTCAAACTTTCCATTGCTAACGGAGACATTTGTTAAAGGCGTTTTGCCCCATTTTATACCCTTTCTTGCTACAGCTGCTAAGTGAATCATGGCCGTTGTGAAGTTAGTAACACGGTTGTTAAGTGAATCTGGCTTCCCCATTGACTTTGCTCGTCAGGTGGTTGCAAAAGGTGGTCACAGAACGTTGGAACAACTGCAACTGTCATACATATGAGTCAGTTGACAAGCATCTGAATTTTGACACATGACCATGGGGATGCTGCAGCTGTTAGAAGTTTGGAAAACGGTCATGAGTCACTTTTTTTTTGATGCCGTTGTAACTTTGAACCAGAGGTGGGTTGCTGCCCGTTTGGCCAGGATGGGAGGCTCCGTCCACCTGCCTTGATGCTCCTGCGCATGCGCAGAAGTGCTACACGCATGTACATGCCAGTGCACATGGGAGGGCGCCCCAACCGGTAGTAAAACAATGAGCAACCCACATCTGCTGTGAACGACCATGAAATGAAATGTACAAAAGGTTTCTGCCTTAACTAGAAATTAGACTTAATATATTGTGGATTCAGGTTTCTCTATAGCTTTTGGACAGAGCTGAAATCAAGTGATGCTCAGCTGGGTTTTCAGAGTCAGAGAAGCAGAAGCCCACATCTCTTCTGCCAACTCTGTGCAATGTATAGTTTGGTTCAGTGGTGGGATTCAAAACTCTTTACTACTGTTTCTGTAGGCGTGGCTTGGTGGGCGTGGCATGGCTTCATGGGTGTGGCTTCATGAGCGGGGCAGAGGAAGGATACTGTGAAATCTCCATTCCTCCCCACTCCAGGGGAAGGATATTGTAAAATCTCCATTCCCTCCCCACTCCAGGAGAAGGATACTGCAAAATCTCCATTCCCTCCCCACTCCAGGGGAAGGATACTGCAAAATCTCCATTCCTCCCCACTCCAGGGGAAGGATACTGTAAAATCTCCATTCCCTCCCCACTCCAGGGGAAGGATACTGCAAAATCTCCATTCCCTTCCCACTCCAGGAGAAGGATACTGCAAAATCTCCATTCCCTCCCCACTCCAGGGGAAGGATACTGCAAAATCTCCATTCCCTCCCCACTCCAGGAGAAGGATACTGCAAAATCTCCATTCCCTCCCCACTCCAGGGGAAGGATACTGCAAAATCTCCATTCCTCCCCACTCCAGGGGAAGGATACTGTAAAATCTCCATTCCCTCCCCACTCCAGGGGAAGGATACTGCAAAATCTCCATTCCTCCCCACTCCAGGGGAAGGATACAGTAAAATTTCTATTCCCTCCCCACTCCAGGGGAAGGATATTGTAAAATCTCCATTCCCTCCCCACTCCAGGGGAAGGATTCTGCAAAATCTCCATTCCCTCCCCACTCCAGGGGAAAGATACTGCAAAATCTTCCTTCCCTCCTTACTTCAGGGGAAGGATACTGTAAAATCTCCATTCCCTCCCCACTCCAGGGGAAGGATACTGCAAAATCTCCATTCCCTCCCGATCAGTTGGGACTTGGGAAGCAGAGAATAGATGAGGGCATGGCCAGCCAGAGATGGTATTTGCCGGTTCTCTGAACTAATCAAAATTTCCACTACCGGTTCTCCAGAACTGGTCAGAACCTGCTGAATACCACGCCTCTGGTTTGGTTCTTGCCTTACCTTTTCATGTAAATGCTGGTTAGCAAGAGACTCTTAACCATCAATCTCATCCAATTGTGATCAGCTTTGTCTTGGACACAATTCCAAATTTCTCCAACTCCATTGTGTTTAAAAGAACACAATGCAGGCAGAAATTCTGGTTTTAACATGCCTAAACGCCGCCTATTAAATCCCTGTTTAGTTTAAAAATCAATGCGTGCTTGGAAGGTGTGGCTCGAAGCATCAGCCATGGATATTTAGACCAAGCTGCATCTCTCATACATGACAGTATTTATACTTTGCCCTGCACTAAAAACAGGCCATATGGATTTTCTTCCAGGTTTGTTTGTTTTTTTAAAATCCCACTTTTATAACTGCCAATAAGGGATTAAGAGAAATAATCTGTTCAGTGACACTATAGCTCATCGGTGCCTATGAATTAAAGACACATGTTACATAGATTCTATGTACGGATTAAAAAGGATAATCTGTTAGGTGACATGCAGAATCATGAGATAAAGGGTCTCTAGGCAGACTCTGTCTATGGACCCCGATGGATAATTCAATTTAAGTAATACCAGACAAGTTGGAAGGTCAGGGAAGTGAGTATGATTGGGGGTTAGGGCGAAAAACGGGGGAGAGGGGAGGGGGTGTTGGGCTCTTCAAATTTAGGAAGGGCAATCAGTTATGTGCTACTTTAAGAGCCTGTCATCTGGAAGCTGGAATCAAAAGTCTGACGGGCTTTTGGCATGATCTGGTTTTGAAGGAGGAGAAGCAGAAATAAGGAGGCTAATCAGCAGGATAACGTTTTAAGTTTTAAACCTTTGGCTAATGCAGCTCAAATGCTTTAGAAGCAGCGACCCTGCTTTTGCAGATGAGGAACTGTTTAAGGTCTCTTGCAGGGAGATGGGTTCAGAACTCCTTCGATCGTCAGCCTCGTTCTTTTTATTCCACCCCGCCCCTTTTTTTTTCCGATTGGGAAAGCAAAAATAGTAATAGCACTTAGACTTATATACCGCTTTCCGGTGCTTTACAGCCCTCTCTAAGCGGTTTACAGAGTCAGCCTATCGCCCCTTCCTTCCTTCCTTCCCCTTCCTTCCTTCCTTCCTTCCTTCCTTCCTCCCACCCTCCCTCCCTCCCTCCCTTTCCTTTCCTCCCTCCTTTTCTTCTTCCTTCCTACTTAGCACTTAGACTTATATACCACTTCACAGTGCTTTACAGCCCTTTCTAAGCGGTTTACAGAGTCAGCCTATTGCCCCTTCCTTCCTTCCCCTTCCCCTTCCTTCCTTCCTTCCTTCCTTTTTTCCTCCCTCTCTCCCTTTCCTTTCCTCCCTCCTTTTCTTCTTCCTTCCCACTTAGACTTATATACCACTTAACAGTGCTTCACAGCCCTCTCTAAGCGGTTTACAGAGTCAGCCTCTTGCCCCTTCCTTCCTTCCCCTTCCTTCCTTCCCCTTCCTTCCTTCCTTCCTTTTTTCCTCCCTCCCTCCCTTTCCTTTCCTCCCTCCTTTACTTCTTCCTTCCCACTTAGACTTATATACCACTTCACAGTGCTTCACAGCCCTCTCTAAGCGGTTTACAGAGTCAGCCTATTGCCCCTTCCTTCCTTCCCCTTCCTTCCTTCCCCTTCCTTCCTTCCTTCCTTCCATCCTTCCTTCCTTTTTTCCTCCCTCCCTCCCTTTCCTTTCCTCCCTCCTTTTCTTCCTTCCCACTTAGCACTTATATACCACTTCACAGTGCTTCACAGCCCTCTCTAAGCGGTTTACAAAGTCAGCCTTTGGCCCCTTCCTTCCTTCCTTCCTTCCTTCCTTCTTTCCTTCCTTCCTTCCTTTTTTCCTCCCTCCCTCCCTCCCTTTCCTTTCCTCCCTCCTTTTCTTCTTCCTTCCCAATTAGCACTTAGACTTATATACCACTTTACAGTGCTTCACGGCCCTCTCTAAGCGGTTTACAGAGTCAGCCTATTGCTCCTTCCTTCCTTCCCATTCCTTCTTTCCTCTCTCCCTCCCTTTCCTTTCCTTTCCTCCCTCCCTTTCTTCTTCCTTCCCACTTAGCACTTAGACTTATATACTGCTTCATGGTGCTTTACAGCCCTCTGTAAGCAGTTTACAGAGTCAGCTTATTGCCCCTTCCTTCCTTCCTTCCTTCCTTCCTTCCTTCCTTCCTTCCTTCCTTCCTTCCTTCCTTCCTTCCTTCCTTCCTTTTTTCCTCCCTTTCCTTTCCTCCCTCCTTTTCTTCTTCCTTCCCACTTAGCACTTAGACTTATATACCACTTCACAGTGCTTCACAGCCCTCTCTAAGCGGTTTACAGAGTCAGCCTCTTGCCCCCAACAATCTGGGTCCTCACTTGACCCACCTTGGAAGGATGGAAGGCTGAGTCAACCTTGAGCCTGGTGAGAATTGAACCGTCAAATTGCAGCAGAAGTAGTCTGCAGTACTGTGTTCTAACCACTGAGCCATTGCAGCTCTTAGGGCAAAAAAAGAGGCCATTTTGCACAATGACGTCATGCGGTATGTGAGGGCATTACGGCTTCTGTCAGGAATTTACCTAAAGAACAGCCGATGTATTTATTTTGTCTGAACTGAATAAATTCATGAAGAACAACCCTAATCAAGACTAGGTTTGCTCTGAATCAGGAACAACACACTTCCAAGTTCCCGTTGCAGGCAACAAAAGTGGGACAGGTGTAGGTCTCCCTTATTTTGCTTGCAAGCACCCCAGACAGGTCTTGTTGGCCTTTTGAGAAACACAATGCTAGACTAAAAGTTGTCTTGGCTTGATTCAGCGAGGTTATTCTTAAGTCTTTACCAGGGCTGTCAAACTCCTGGCCCTGTTGTGGCCCGCCAGTGACCAGCGGAGCTGGTGGCAGAGTCGAACAATGAGGAGGTTGGGGAGGAACATGGGCCAGTCCTGGAGTCTGAGGGAGGCTCGGACGAGGGCTCTGCGTCGGAGGCAGAGACGGGGCCGAGGCCGTCTGGCAGTGATCAGGTGCCTACGGAGCTAGACAGCAGTGAGGCAGAGGAACAGCTAGGGTGCAAAGCTGCCGGAAGAAAAGAACAACTCAGAAATCAGGGTGGGTGTGGGAATAAAGCCACAGGTGATTGGTCCCTCATAGGAAAGAAAAGAGGAGCGAAAGGGGAGTGGGCTTTTGCAGGAAACAATTCATTTGGTCATTAGATTAGTTTCAGGAGTGTGAAGATCTGTCCGTGAATCTCAGAGACTCTGTGCCCAGTCTTTCCTTGCATAGCACTGCGTTTGGAAGATATCTACACGGCAGCTTTCCAAGCTAGATATGGTCTGTGGTCATAAATATTCCTTTGAAAGGCTGTTTTCTTTCAAATGAGAGGCATTCACATTCATTTAATGAAAGGGGTTTAGTCGGGGCCAGGACTCTGCTTTTTGGGGAAGCCTAGGTCAGAACAGGCTCGTGGGCCACACCCTCGTCCAGTTTAGCCTAGGGGGGGAAAGTCCCGATATGTCACGTGACACAGCCGTGACGACATGAGTTTGACAGCCCTGGTCTTTACCATCTAAACCAGGGGTAGTCAACCTTTTTATACCTCCCGCCCACTTTTGTATCTCTGTTAGTAGTAAAATATTCTAACCGCCCACCGGTTCCACAGAAATGGTGATTTATAAAGTAGGGAAGTCAATTAAATTAAAAAAAGGAAAGTGCTTCAATATTGGACGAAACCCCTCCCACCCACCATGAAAAGTGGAACGCCCACTTTTACTAGTGGCCGGTAGGGACCAGGTTGACTACCACTGGTCTGAACGGATGACATCCTTATGGATACCTGTACATAAAATTGCAATGTGTCTTCATTCTTTAATATTTCTTAATGGTTGTTGTGTTAGATCCTGAAATATTGATTTGAGTAGCTGGCCAATTAATTTGACCTGTTTCAAACCACCAATGCTTGAAGGAATGTGGATGTGTCATTTGCAGAATTATTTAGGCAGATTTGATTGACAGGCGAAAGATTGTCGTTTTAGTTCTCCTTGATGTTCTTTTTGGATCTGGTCCTCCTTTTTTATTGACTGAGGCTTGGCTGTTCCCTGCCTTTTGTCATCCTTCCTTAACTCTCCCTTGCCTGGCCTTTAGCATAATTCATGTTGGGCTCTGCATCCAGCCTACCTGTAATTCTTCAGCTATTTCAATCCGGCCTTTCATTCCGTCCATTCATACCTTCAACAATCGTAAAACAAACAAAGGAAAAATTATTCCTTTTTTTCTCTCTGTCTCTCTCTGCTACTCGTCTGCCTGTGTCTCATCTTGTGTCGGGTGAGTCATCTTCACTGCATGAATGGGTCTGATACCATGCACAATAGTTGGGACTATTGTGTGTTCTCTAGATTGTATCTTTAGTTCATGGTCTATTATTTACATCCGTGGGTTCTCTACTCTTGCTCCTTTTTACAAATGATAGGAGACATATGATAAGGCCACATTTGGAATACTGCATACAGTTTTGGTGGCCACGATGTAGAAAAGATGTGGAGACTCTGGAAAGAGTGCAGAGAAGAGCAACCAAGATGATTAGGGAACTGGAGACTAAAACATATGAAGAACGGTTGCAGGAACTGGGTATGTCTAGTTTGATGAAGAGAAGGACCAGGGGAGACATGATAGCAGTGTTCCAATATCTCAGAGGGTGCCACAAAGAAGAGGGAGTCAAACTATTCTCCAAGGCACCTGGGGGCAGGACAAGAAGCAATGGGTGGAAACTAATCAAGGAGAGAAGCAACTTAGAACTAAGGAGAAATTTCCTGACAGTTAGAACAATTAACCTCTGGAACAGCTTGCCTCCAGAAGTTGTGAATGCCCCAACCCTGGAAGTCTTTAAAAAGATGTTAGATAGCCATTTGTCTGAAATGGTATAAGGTTCCTGCCCATGCAGGGGTTGGACTAGAAGACCTACAAGGTCCCTTCCAACTCTGCTATTGTATTGTATATTGCCAACTGCCCAGCAATACTTAAATCCCAGCCATAGGGCTTCCAGAGAGGGTGAATTCAACTCCACTCAGTCATTGGTCTGAATGCGTAGAGAACTGAGACTGGGCAAAAATGGTTCCTGCTTCCAACTTCTATTCATTCAGGAGAGAAGTCATTTAGGGACCAGAATTGGGACTGGCAACTCGTCATGAAGCCAAGGGTGTCAACCTCAAGGCCCGGGGGCTGGAATCAGACTACAGGGTTGTCAGGGTAATGACGATTTAATAGCCGACCAGCTATAAGGCCGCAAACCGAGATGATGACATGAGGATGAGTCAGCAGGGTTACTGCCACTTTAAGAAGCTGTATATATAAGGGAGGCCATGTGAGAGTGTCTCTCTCTCTTCATGTATCTCTCTCCTCGTGTTCTAACTCCATTGTGGTTCCTCATGTAGAGTTGAAGATTGCTTGGTATTTGCCTAACACGTGTATGTATACATAAGTCGTGTATATAAACCACTGTTTGAAAGACAGTGGTGTATTTTGTGTGCTGTATTTTCCTCCTGGGTTGTCTCAAAATAGTAGTCATGCTGTGCACACTCTGAAAGGTTATAGGCCCAGTCCAAGAGAAGGCTTAGATCTGGTCCTTGAGGCCACCCTGGAAACAGCACAGCTCCCTCCCGAGCTCCGTTTTCACTGGCAGAAGATTGCAGGAGGCCATCGCAGCTGAAAACAGAGCTCGGGGCCCCGTTTTGAATCTCTAGCACCGCGTAACACAGTGAGCTCCCGTTACTTGTCTCAGTTTCTGCCAACTGAGCAGTTTGAAAGCATGTAAAAGTGCAAGTGGAAAAATAGGAACCACCTTTGGTGGGAAGGTAACAGTGTTCCGTGCACCTTCGGTGTTTAGTCATGCCGGCCACATGACCACAGAGACGTCTTTGGAGAGTGCTGGCTCTTCAGCTTTGAAACGGAGATGAGCACCGTCCCATAGAGTCGGGAACGACTAGCACATATGCGCGAGGGGAACCTTTACCTTTACCTTAGGGAAAGTAAGTGAATACCATCTCTGATTTCTGGCCCCCAGGAAATCTCAAATGTCGACTTAGAATCTGATTTGAATGGATGTGCTCTTAAATCTCTGAGCAGCTGATTGACTCTGGATTCCGGGCAAGCGCGAGCGACTTTGAAGGTCCGGTGACGTCAGCATTTGCCTGAGCTGAGGGCGCAGTGTCTCTCAAGCTAAATAGGCCCATGGACTAGAGAAATCCTTCAGAAAGGGAGCCACAGTAGTCCCATACAATAGGGAGATGGAACATGCCCTTTCATTCAGGAGGAGACAATTAAGGTAGTGTTTAACTCTCTTGCTGAAATTAGCACAGGGTAATAAGGCTCTGTTTTGTTTGGATGCCATCCCTCCTTATTAAATCTGGCAATATTACAGCGGGAACAAAAGCCGACGGTAATGTTGTATCATTGAGCCCATCACCCAAATAGGGGAAGGTGATTTTGAGCTCTCCCTACAACCTGCAGTTACCGGTGCCAGATTTTTGCCCCATGCTGAGGGGAGCTTTCTTTCCCTGTCTCTCTCTTTCTCTCTCCCCCATAATATCCTCTTTCGGATTTGGCATGCGTTCTTTTCAGGAGCCGGGTGGAAATCGATCCGATGCCATTCTCGTTGAAATGGGAAATTATCTCACGCCTTTCTTAGGCCTCGTTTTTTCGTGCGGCTTCCCTTTATTTTATCCTACTGTCTGTTGTCTTAGCCCTTTCTGTACCATCGCTCCCGCTGTGCATCTCCAGACAGTGTGCGATATTAAAATGCATGCTAATATCCCTTGAAGGAAAACTTAACAAGCGCATTTAAAAAGTCAACGTGCAGTAAAATATCAGAACATTAAAAAATATATCTCTGTCCATAAGTTAGTGGTGTTGGAGGGGACCCCTCCTCAGTGATCGCAAGGGGAGTTGAGCGAAAGTGTTTTTAGCACCGATCATTGCTAAAAATGCACTTGCCGTACGGATCTGGATGGGTAGTAACAAACTCAAGCTCAACCCGTCCAAGACTGGCTGTGGCTGTGGTTTCTGGCACCCCGGTTCAGACAGATTACTCCAACTCTGGCCATTGGGGGCAAAATTTGGGTGTCCTCCTGGATTCCCAGCTGTCTATGGAGGACCATGTGGCAGCCATGGCCAAGGGGGCGTTTCATCAGATATGCCTGATGCGCCAATTGCGCCCCTTACTGGACCGGGCTGCCCTTCGCACAGTCACTCAAGCTCTCGTGACATCCCGACTCGACTACTGTAATGCTCTCTACATGGGGCTTCCCTTGAGGTGCACTCGAAAGCTACAGTTAGTCCAGAATGCAGCCGCGCAGGTGATTATGGGAGCCTCTAGATGCTCCCATATAACACCGATCCTGCGCGAGCTGCACTGGCTTCCTGTGGCCTTTCGGGTGCGCTTCTTTAAAGCGCTCCATGGCTCGGGGCCTAGTTATATGCGAGACCGCCTCCTGCCCCATACATCCCTTCGGCCGATCCGCTCCCACAGAGAGGGCCTTCTCAGGGTGCCGTCGGCCGGCCAATGCCGTCTGGCGACACCCAGGGGAAGAGCCTTCTCTGTGGCGGGCCCTGCCCTTTGGAACGACCTACCCCCTGAATTGCGTACCATCTCGGACCTCCGCCTCTTCCGCCAGTGTCTAAAGACACATCTTTTTCAGCAAGCCGGCCTAGCCTAACCTCCCGTGGGGACTATTTTTAGATAGTTTTAAACTGGGGATTTTAAATTTGGATTTTAGCATAGGACTGTAATTTAATATGTTTTTAAATTTTGTATTTATTGTTTTGTATGTTTTTTACATTCCTGTGCGCCGCCCTGGGTCCTTTGTGGAGAAGGGCGGGATATAAATGTGATTAAAATAAAAATAAAATAAAAATTTACATTGAAATGCGCTTTGCATGTGCTTTAAACTAGAAGAAGGCTATTCCAGAGAGCAGAGGTCATAAATAGCAGAGATTTATACAGGAGAAGTCATTTTGTCAGGGATCCTGCTCTGGGTACGTCAAGAGGTTATAAATATCTTTTATGAGGGGGTCCTTGATGCTCTCTGAGGCTTGGTTGTTTTCTTGCAGATGTTTCATTACCCAAAGTCACTAGCATGGATGATGTGACTTAGACGGGTAATGAAACGTCGGCAAGAGAACAATCAAGCCTCAGAGAGCGCCAAGGACTCCGCATTTCAACTTTGAGTTACGAATATCCTCCTTTATTGATATCTTTTGGGGGGGGGGGATTTTGTTTTGAAGGTCGTGAGCTTCTCATAGTCATTGAGAGTTGGGTGGCATACGAGTTTGATGATGACGCTCAGAGTGATGGCATCCTGAAATCAAGCTTTAGTGATTACATCCATGCAGGGTTTTTTTAGCAGCATTATAGAAAACGTTTGTTTGTTTCTTTGTTAATTTATATTCCTTGTGTGTCCAATCACACTTGGCCAATAAAGAATTCTATTCCATTCCATTCTATTCATTTCCTATTCTATTCTGTTCTGTTCTGTTCATTTCCTAATCCATTCCATTCCATTGTATTCATATTCTATTCTATTCTATTCATTTCCTATTTATTTCCTATTCCATTCTATTCATTTCCTATTCTATTCTATTCTATTCTATTCTATTCTATTCATTTCCTGTTCTGTTTTGTTCTGTTCTGTTCTATTCATTTCCTATTCCATTCCATTCTATTCATTTTCTATTCTATTCTATTCTATTCTATTCTATTCATTTCCTATTCTATTCTATTCTATTCATTTTCTATTCTATTCTATTCATTTCCTATTCATTCCATTCTATTCATTTTCTATTCTATTCTATTCTATTCATTTCCTATTCTATTCTATTCTATTCATTTCCTATTCCATTCCATTCTATTCATTTTCTATTCTATTCTATTCTATTCATTTCCTATTCTATTCTATTCTATTCATTTCCTATTCTATTCTATTCTATTCTATTCATTTCCTATTCATTCCATTCTATTCATTTTCTATTCTATTCTATTCTATTCATTTCCTATTCTATTCTATTCTATTCATTTTCTATTCTATTCTATTCTATTCATTTCCTATTCTATTCTATTCATTTCCTATTCATTCCATTCTATTCATTTTCTATTCTATTCTATTCTATTCATTTCCTATTCTATTCTATTCTATTCATTTCCTATTCCATTCCATTCTATTCATTTCCTATTTTATTCTATTCCTATTCTATTCATTTCCTTTCCTATCCTTTCCTATCCTTATCCTATCCTATCCCATTCCATTCCATTCCATTCCATTCTAGTCTATATATATATAGAAAATAAAAGTCTAGCAAACAGCCCAGGAGTTCTCAATCAGTCTCCCATCCAAATACTAACCAAGGCTCATTTTGCTTAGCTTGGAGATCAGCCACAATTGGCCAGCTGTTGCCACCCACTTAACACTTTTAGCATGCCCTGGTAGATGACCAGCAGCTAGTATTGCTCTGTGGGGATGGTGATGTGGTGTTGCGTACATAATGTCTTTTTTTTTTTCAGTACCATGATTTGTGTTATCCTATCCAGGTACTTTAGCTTTAAGCTATCATTTGGCATGTATAACTGATCACTAACAAATAAACAGAGTTGGAAGGGACCTTATAGGTCATCTAGTTCTACACTCATCTGGGCCCTAGGCCATTTCTAACAGTTGGCAGTCCAGTCTCTTCTTGAAAGCCTCCAGTGATGAAGCTTCCAAAGGCAACTTCTGTTCCATTCGTTGATTGTTCTCACTGTCAGAAAGTTCCTCCTTATTTCTCGGTTGAATCTCTTCTTGATCACTTTCCATCCATTATTCCTTGTCTTGTATTCCTTCGGGTGCTTTGGGAAATAGCTTGGCCCCTTTCTCTGTGTGGCAGCCCCTCAAATATCGGACGACTGCTATCCTGTCTCCCCTGGTCCTTCTCTTCACTAGACTAGCCATGCCCAGTTCCTGCAACCATTCATCCCAGTATGTTTTAGCCTCCAGTCCCCTAATCATCCTGGTTGCTCTTCTCTGCATTTTTTCTAGAGTCTCAACTAGAAGAGGGTTGCTCCCGGTTCGGCGCGGATTGGGCAAACCGATAGTAGCGGCAGCGGGAGGCTCCGCCCACCTTCCCGGATGCGAGGGTGTCCCGGACACCCTCCCATCGCATGCAAGCGCCCCCGAACTGGTAGTAAAAAAATTGGCAACCCACCACTGGTCTCAACACCTTTTTTATAGTGTGGTGACCAAAACTGTTTGCTAGACTAGGCAAAAAGAGAGATGGATGTACAGATTTAGGAATACAATACAATACAATACAATACAATACAATACAATACAATACAATACAATACAATACAATACAATACAATACAATACAATACAATACAATACAATACAATACAATACAATACAATGCAATAGCAGAGTTGGAAGGGACCTTGTAGGTCTTCTAGTCCAACCCCCTGCGTGGGCAGGAACCTTATACCATTTCAGACAAATGGCTATCTAAAATCTTTTTAAAGACTTCCAGGGTTGGGGCATTCACAACTTCTGGAGGCAAGCTGTTCCAGAGGTTAATTGTTCTAACCGTCAGGAAATTTCTCCTTAGTTCTAAGTTGCTTCTCTCCTTGATTAGTTTGAATAAAACTAATCCCCAGAGAAAAAAGATCCGAAGCCAAGTATGGAAGTCTACCGTCTTCAGGGATGAGTTTTGCAAAGCACATTTCCACTCTCATCTAAGGCAACCCAGCAAACAAACACATATTTGGACTTCAAGAGAAAATTCCACCACCGAGGAATCCTAAATATGTTTAGGATGCGTCCTTTGGTTTTTCGTGGTGGCAGATGGAGGGAGCAGAACATTTTCAATCTCCCCACCCTGTAAACCTAGCAACTGTCTTCACTTGCAAAATAGTTTTGTGTTTTTTTTTAATGCTGAAATCACGAAGTCTAAATGCAAAATAACATTGTTGAAATCTAGCCATGGGGGGTTCAATGAGCATTGAGTACAGTATATAAATATAGATGCGTTTCATTGTTTTATTCTTAGCATCCGTTTTTCCCTTCGTGGTTTTTCTATAATGTATTTCTATAATGTGCAGCTCTGTCAGAGCTAATCGTGGTCCCTTTTCAGTTGCTTTACCTTCTGTGGCTTGTGGACCCATCAGTCATCATTTAATCCCGCCCTCCGTGAACTTTCTGTGGTCTATATAGAATGTATTTATTTTTATATATTTATTTATTAAATGCATATGCTGCCCATCTCACCTGACTCTGGGCAGTTTACAAAATCAGTTACAACCACGGGAGCTGGCAACTATTTGTAGGTGGTGAGATCAACTTTGTCTGGTAGATCACTTGCTGTCCAATTGTTTTACACATCAAATGATCTAGGTTCAACATAGATCATTCAAATACAACCCCTTGTATTTCTAGCTAAGGAATCCCAAGATGTTCTGACCAAAGCTTCCCAAGAGCATGAAGCAAAGTCCTGGTCCTGACAAAAAACCCTTTTATTAATTGACTGTGAATTCTGCTCATTCACATCCAGCAAAGTCTTTCGAGGGAGGATTTACAGTCACAGAACTCATCTGGCTTGGAGAGCTGCCAGGCCGATATCGGCAAAACTTGGCAAGGAGTCTCGGAGAGTCACAAACCAATTAACCGAACTAATGGTCTCCTGCAAACTCCACTCCCCTTTCGCTCCTCTTTTATTTCCCCTGGGAGGAGCCATTCATCATCTACCTGTGGTCTTACTCCCAAATTGACCCCTGTTCTTCGGCTGTTCCCTTCATCTGGCAACTCTGCGAATGTGCACACTGTGGTACAGGCTCCAGCTGTTTGTCTGCCTCACTGATGTCTGCTTCTGAAGGCAGCTGATAACTGGCCTATGGCTCTGGCCCCCTCTGGGTGGATAGAATCCAATTTTGGGATGAGAAAGGGAGAAATGAAAGAATGTAGGTTGGGCAGCTTTTCTAAATGATGACTGGGATCAGGTCTCTCCAGGTGTCCTTTGGAAAAGTTGTAGACCAGTGTGTGAGTGAGTGTATTTATGATAGTTGTCGTAACCATACGATCACCTTCTGCGACTGTTAACAGATTAACAGAGTTGGAAGGGACCTTGCAGGTCATCTAGTCCAACCCCCTGCCCAAGCAGGAGACCCTATCTAGGATCGAACTCACAACCTCCTGCTTGTGAGGCAAGAGCTCCATCTCTAGGCCTTCTGGCAATCACTGAACAACAAACATCTGCTGCTGTGGCCTAGAGGTGGAGTTCTCGCCTCCCAATCAGGAAGTTGTGAGTTCAATCCTAGGTAGAGGCAGATGTAGGGTCTCCTGCTTGGGCAGGGGGTTGGACTAGATGACCTGCAAGGTCCCTTCCAACTGTTGTTAATCTGTTAATCTGTTAACTGTCTTGCTTAGCAAGAGAAATTTTGGGTTGAGTTGAGGTCACGAGTTGAGGACTATCTGTACCGACATATGCTTGATTTGATCCAACAAATCTCCCTACATAGCTGAATTACTGCATTTAATGGCAAACATCAGATATGAATTGGGGGCTCAACTACCCCCCCCCCACACACACACACACATCGGGAAGATAAGAGGCTGCCATGTGAAGGGACCCATAGTTGAAAAAAACCAAGAGAATATCGCAAAGATAATGAGGACAGCTTAAAAGCTGAGGTTTAAAGGCAGAGTGTGCCTATCAATTAAAATAACTTGAGAGGTAGGTATGGCGGTATTATATTTTCACTTATCAAAGCTGTCTTTCTCACAATCTTCAAGAGAAAAAGAGAATGCAGCAAATCTCTTATTTTCTTCGGGTGACATGATCAGGCATCGACATTTTGTACTGTGACAAGCTGGCAGTTGTGACGTTCCCTGCATATTAAGCCCCACTGTTTCCTCTTTTTTCCCAGTTAAAATTGCTGTCTAATTTTAGTAGTTTTTCAAACTGAGTAGTGTGGGTATATGTAAATGCAACTGTTTATAGGTAATTATAATAGCAGTGATTTATTAGGTAGGATGACTAAGAGGAAGGAAGAAAGAAAAAGAGAGAGAGAGAGAGAGAGAGAGAGAGAGAGAGAGAGAGAGAGAGAGAGAGAGAGAGAGAGAGAGAGAGAGAGAGATGGGAAGGAGGGAGGGTCTGTGAAAAGTTCATTTGATGTTTAAAAGGTGTGATGCTTTCTTTCACCCAGATTTTATTTGTATTTTTCCCCACTGGGTTTTTCTTAAAAAGTGCTCACCTGTTTTGCTTAGGTCAGGGGTCTGCAAAGTCGGCTCTTTTAAGATTGGTGGACTTCAATTCCCAGAATTCCCCAGCCAGCTATGCTGGCTGGGGAATTCTGGGAGTTGAAGTCCACCAGTCTTAAAAGAGCCGACTTTGCAGACCCCTGGCTTAGGTAATAAGATTTGTCAGCAAGGAGTTTGACTGCTAGAGAAAACCTGAATTAGGAATTTGTCAACTGGATCACCTTCTGGCTTGCAAAGGTTGAATCCAGTCCGCTTTAAGCCCAGCCCAAACTACTACAAGTATTTGTTCTTTTGATGTATCAACAAGTTCAAAAGATCCATTGTGGTACACAGGAGCCCAATAAAACATGCAACGAATCAAAAATAGACAAGTAAACCTCATTACCATCAAAATTGTAGTTTTATTAAGACTAAAAGGTAAAACAATGGAACACTATCTAATAAAACGAAATTCAATGGTGAAAAGAGTAAGGTTCAACATTTAGGCAACAAAAACAAAATGCACAGGTACAGTATAGGTGGTACCTTACTCCATAGTAGTAACTGAAAGTGATCTTAGAGTCCTAGTGGACAACCATTTAGATAGGAGCCAGCCGTGTGTTGCAGCTGCCAAAAAAGCCAACACAGTTCTAGGTTGCATCAACAGAGGGAGAGAATCAAGATCACGTGAAGTGTTAATACCACTTTATAATACCTTAGTAAGGCCACACTTGGAATACAGCATTCAGTTTTGGTGGCCATGATGTAGAAAAGATGTGGAGACTCTAGGAAGAGTGCAGAGAAGAGCAACAAAGAGGATTAGGGGACTGGAGGCTAAAACATATGAGGAACGGTTGCAGGAACTGGGTATGTCTAGTTTAATAAAAAGAAGGACTAGGGGTGACATGATAGCAGTCTTCCAATATCTCAGGGGCTGCCACAAAGAAGAGGGAGTCAAACTATTCTCCAAGGCACCTGATGGTAGAACATGAAGCAATGGGTGGAAACTAATCAAGGAGAGAAGCAACTTAGAACTGAGGAGAAATTTCCTGACAGTTAGAACAATTAATCAGTGGAACAGAAGTTGCCTCCAGAAGTTGTGAATGCCCCAACACTGCAAGTCTTTAAGAAGTTGTTGGATAGCCATTTGTGTGAAATGGTATAGGGCTTCCTGACTAGGCAGGGCATTGGACTAGATGACCTCCAAGGCCCCTTCCAACTGTGCTATGGTGATTGATTGAAAACAGTGTTAGACAGAAGGTAGAAAAAATCAGCAACCATTACATTCTTCAATGCAATGTATAGAAGAGTTCTTTCTTAAGGTAGGCTGTTCTGGAGGCTGATTCTGCAAATCAGCACAGTGATTGAGAAGCAGAGATTCTAGGCTATTTCTTCTGGACTCAAGAGGACATGTAGAGCAGGGGTGTCAAACTCAAGGTCCCAGCGGCCAGATCTGGTCCACGGGGTGCTTAGATCTGGCCTGTGGGACTGCCCTGATCTATTATGGCACCTATCTAGATGGGAGAATCCCAGGCACACAAACATACAGTGTCTTAATTCTGACTTTAATACACTTCAAATTGACTTCAACAATGACTTCTCATTGAAGATTTTGTCAACTTAAGGTCTATCTAGACCAAGGGTCAGCAGCCTGCAGCTCTGGAGCCGTATGTGGCTCTTCATCCCTCTGCTGTGGCTCCTTGTCACCGATCGGCTCAACAATCGATAGGGCTTTCAATTAGGACAGGTAGAGGAAAAAGGATGCATGAGGCCATCGCAGCCAAAAACGAAGCTGGGGAGCCCGTTTTCGTAGACTGAACGCTCGGTCCACCACAGGTGCTCCCGACAGGAGTGATGTCGAGCTGGCCACGGCCATCCTGGCCCTTCATCTAGCTTTCTTCTATCTAGCTATCCTCTATCTAGCTATCATCTACATAATCTATGTTTCATCCATTTGCCTACCTGCCTGCCTGTGGGTGCTTTTACGCAGTGCTCTAAGCAGTTTACAGAGTCAGCCTCTTGCCCCCAAGAATCTGGGACCTCATTTTACCGACTTCGTAAGGATGGAAGGCTGAGTCAACCTTGAGCTGGTCAGAATCAAACTCCAGACTGTGGGCAAAGTTTGCCTGCAATCCTGCGACTTAGCCATTGTGACCAACAGCTCCTTATTCACCCATATTGTCTGAAATGAAAACCAGAAATGTTTCTTCTTAACTGCAAACAGGTTGTCATGTGCCACTGTTCTCTACACACAAAGCACAGCAACTACATTTTTGTGGTTGTCAGTAAAGTCAGGCACGGCAAATATATATATTTTGTGGGTTTCAGTAAAGCCAGGCATGGGAGGCAATGTTACTGGATTGACAGCGTAGATCAGGGGCCCCCCAAACGTGGCAACTCGTAGAATAGGCCCCCCAAACGTGGCAACTCCAGCTGGAGAATTTTGGGAGTTGAAGTCCACAAGTCTTAAAGTTGCCAAGTTTGAAGACCTTTGGCGTAGATCATATTTACTTACATTATCAGAAATAATGCCATGCGCTTTCTAAATAAAAAAGAGAGAGAGAAAAAAATATCCTTTTTGCCTCCTCTCAGTTCTCATTCAATACGATGAAAGAGAAATTACGCTAGATGTTTATTTCGTGAGAGAAGAGAATTTTTGAAGAAAAAGGCCACAGGTAAAGGGGACTTTGTTTTGTGAAAGTGTTCTTGGGTTGTGTCTGAACACTCTGCTTTCCATTCTGCAGTCATTTCTCTAATGCTCTGATGCCTCGCTGTGCATCTTTTCTTGTGGAAAGTTCTGCCACTTACCTTTTTGTAGTCTGGAAATTGTAGACGACAACAAGGAGGCTCCGTGTTCATAAAACACTGCAAAGCAATTTTATGCAGGTGGACAAGAGCTTGAGGCTCGTAACGACTTTCGTCTGGTACTAGTCCAGAAACTGATTAAGTGTCCAGTAGCTTCCTATGTGCCTAGGATTCCATACATGATCCAGTTGACAAAGTACCACAAAAACATATTGATTATTGTATTAGTTAAGTCTGGTCTTCATGGCACGTCTGTCGATTGCTCCATTGTTGGTGTGAAAACCACACTTAAACCGGGCTCATCACGGTCGTCTTACGAGTAAACTATTAAGTGTTGTGTCTCGGTGATTTGAATGAAGAGGTGGGCGATATGTTTATTACTCACAAATATTGTTGTGACACAAAACTGGTGGGGTAGCTAATACTCTAGAACAGTGATGGTGAACCTTTTTTTCCTCGGGCGCCGGAAGTGTGCGCGTGCTGACACCCATAATGCAATGCCCCCCGCAGTCCCCACCCCTGTGCTCCCCCTGTGCATGCGCGCGCAACCTCTGTTTTGATGCTAGCAGGCCTCCCTGAAGCCTCCTGGGGCCCAAAACAGGGGATGGGGGTTTCTTTGATCCCAGGAGGCTTCAGGGAGGCCTGCTAGCACCAAAATGGGGTATGGGCTGTGGGGTGTGTTGCATTCCCCCACCCCCTGCATGTCCGCGCATCTCCCACCAGAGCCCTGAAAACCAGCTGGCCGACGGGAGGCATGCGTGTATGCGCAGTGGGACTGACTTGGGCGACGGCTTGCGTGCCCACAGAGACGGCTCCGTGTGCCACCTGTGGCACCTGTGCCATAGGTTTGCCATCACAACTATGAAAGATCAAAACAAAATTCAGATGATTTTGTTAAATGAAACCTAAAAATAACAGAATAAGAATCAGTTGCCAGAATGCCAACTCCTTCACCGAGGGATTCAAATATGTAGGCATAGGATGGAGGATATTTAACCTGGTGGGGGAAATCTCTTGGAATAGCGGACGGTCAGAACTGGAGTATGAGTCAGGAGTGAGACTTAGCTTTTTAAAAAGACAAATACAACATATGACTGCATCGATCGAAATACACCTTCCAAATTTCAGGACACAAGACCTTTGCTTCATGTATGCCACTGTAAAAAGGAAGCGGTGGCTCAGTGGCTAAGACGCGGAGCTTGTCGATCAGAAAGGCCGGCAGTTCAGCAGTTCGAATCCCTAGCACTGTGTAATGGAGTGAGCTCCCGTTGCTTGTCCCAGCTTCTGCCAACCCAGCAGTTCAAAAGCAGGTAAAAAATGCAAGTAGAAAAATAGGGACCACCTTTGGTGGGAAAGTAACGGCATTTAGTCATGCCAGCCACATGACCACGGAGACATCTTCGGACAGCGCTGGCTCTTCGGCTTTGAAACGGAGATGAGCACCGCCCCCTAGAGTCAGGAACGACTAGCACATATGTGCGAGGGGAACCTTTACTTTTATGGCACTATAACTTAAAACTAGCTTTTCAGAAAGATTCAGATCAAATGGAATCAGTACAGAGCAGAAAACTAAGGAAGCTACAAGGAAAGAATAAGAAAATCAGTACAGTACTTTTTATTTTCCTCGAGAAAACACAACTGAAAGGGAAGAACCCTTTTCAAGTCTTTGAAAAGATGCCACAAAGAGGAAGACCGTGACCTGTGTCCTCTTATCCTAGAACAGAGAGTAGGGAATAAATTCTGAGAAAGTGTAATGTGGTTAAAGGCTAGGGGGGAAAAAAACCTTACAAACAATAAGAGCAGCGCAGGAGTGGTTCCAATTATCCCGAGAGGCGGTGGACTCCCATGTCACCAAAGGCTTTCTAGCAAAGGGTGGACAATCCTCAGTCTGAGATGCTTTGATTTGAATTCCTGTATTGAGCAGAGGGGTTGGACTTGATAGTTTCAGGGACCTCGTGGCCATCCTCTAATCCAGGGGTGTCAAAATCGATTTCATGGAGGGATGCATCAGGGCTGTGGTTGACTTCGGGGTGGGGTGGAGGGATGAGTGTGGCCGGGGGGTGCATTTGCCAGCTCAACATCACTCGTGTCGGGGGTGTGGTGTCACCTGTGGTGACCCGAGCGCTCTGCCACTGAAAGAAGGTCCCATGCTCTGTTTTCGTGCTCCGTTTTCAGCTGTGACAGCCACCTGCAACCCTCTGCCAGTGAAAATGGAGCTTAGGAGGGCCGCATGCTATCTATTTCTATCTATTTATCCATCCATCTATCTCTATCTATCATCTATGTCTGTCTGTCTTATCTATCTTATCTATTTATCATCTATCATCTATCTATATCTAATCCTATCTAATTCTATCTATCTATCTATCTATCTATCTATCTATCTATCTATCTATCTATCTATCTATCTATCTATCTATCTAT
This sequence comes from Rhabdophis nuchalis, assembly GCA_039707465.1. NCBI lineage: Eukaryota > Metazoa > Chordata > Lepidosauria > Squamata > Natricidae > Rhabdophis > Rhabdophis nuchalis. Next base: position 113,828,063 of record CM077648.1, read on the forward strand.
CTATCTTATCTATTTATCATCTATCACCTATCTTATCTATCTATCTATCTATCTATCTATCTTATCTATCTATCTATCTATCTATCTATCTATCTATCTATCTATCTATCTATCTATCTATCTATCTATCTATATCTAATCCTATCTATCTATCTATCTATCTATCTATCTATCTATCTATCTATCTATCTATCTATCTATCTATCTATCTATCTATCTAATCTATTTATCATCTATCTATCTTATCTATCTATCTATCTATCTATCTTATCTATTTATCATCTATCTATCTTATCTATCTATATCTAATCCTATCTATCTATCTATCTATCTATCTATCTATCTATCTATCTATCTATCTATCTATCTATCTATCTATCTATCTATCTATCTATCATCTATTTATCTATCTTATCTATTTATCATCTATCTATCTTATCTATCTATCTATCTATCTATCATCTGTCTATCTTATCTATCTATATCTAATCCTATCTATCTATCTATCTATCTATCTATCTATCTATCTATCTATCTATCTATCTATCTATCTATCTATCTATCTATCTATCTATCTTATCTATCTATCATCTATCTATCTATCTCTAATCCTATCTATCTATCTATCTATCTATCTATCTATCTATCTATCTATCTATCTATCTATCTATCTATCTATCTATCTATCTATCTATCTATCTATCATCTATCACATTTATTTGATGCCCCTTTCATATCCAATGACATTAGACAATTAAACCTATTGGGACAACATATTTCGTGTGTGGTCAGAATTCAAAAACCACACATAACATAACACAGACCTTCATTTGGACAAAATAGCTCACTTGAGATCTGCACATGGGGGGCTGATTGAGGTCAATTGTAGGGCTGAGCCAGAATTATTCATTTCCATTCTTTTTCTTTCCTCTGTTTCTGCCATCCCATTTATTAAGGTTTCCGTGCTTTACGTTCTGTATTTTGAGATGGTCTCCCGGCTAAACAACCATAAAGTTATCGCGTTGAAAGTAAATGTTAGCATCCACAGTCCCTTGAGCTCCTAGCCTTGGCAAAAAAAAAAGGGGAAAAAAAAGAAAAAGAAAAAAAAAGCTGTGGATCTTGCAGGAACCTCATTATTTATTTATTTATTTATTTATTTATTTATTTATTTATTTATTTATTATTTTATTTTATTTTATTATTTTATTTTATTTTATTTTATTTTATTTTATTTTATTTTATTTTATTTTATATACTGCCCTTCTCCCTCTCGGGACTCAGGGCAGTGAACGGCCACAATAAAAAGAAGAAATACAAAAGTTAAAAGAGCAGACTAATAAATATTAAATAGTTTGGCCTCTTAATTATAACACCCAATACTAAAACCCAATTAAAAGACTATGACAGGCCGGCTGCACGAAATAGATGTGTCTTCAGGGCCCGACGGAAGAGACATAGGTCTGTGATCGTGCGTAATTCAGGGGGGAGGTCATTCCAGAGGGCAGGAGCTGCCCCAGAGAAGGCTCTCCCCCTGGGGGTCGCCAGCCGACATTGTCTGGCCGACGGCACCCTGAGGAGGCCCTCTCTGTGGGAGCGCACTGGTCGGTGGGAGGCATTACTATGTATATCTATCCATAGATCAAGAACCTTGGATAGGTGGGACAAAATTTTAAAAAAAGGAAGGGGGAGGGAATAATTAAATCATTTGAGGGTGCTGTCGTGTGCTGCAGAAGGCACGTTCTGCTTTACAAGGCACCTTGCCTTGGAACCGTACCCAGATCTCATTGCTGACGCTCTTCCCTTGCCTCTTTCTCCTTTTGCCTATTTTCTTTTCTCTCTCTCTCTTTTTGTCACCATATGATGCTCAGGGACTCCAGAGAGCCTAGCGGAGAAAGAGAGGCAGCTTATGGGCATGATCAATCAGTTGACCAGTTTGCGGGAGCAGCTGCTGGCGGCCCACGACGAGCAGAAGAAATTGGCGGCCTCACAAATGGAGAAGCAACGCCAGCAAATGGAGCTGGCCAAGCAGCAGCAAGAACAGGTGAGCGGTTATTAAAAGGGGACTTTTAATCTAGCCCTGCTGTAGCATCGGGGAGGCAGGAGATTAGCACTCTATTAACACGTCTTTATTTCTAAAAAAAAAGGCTAAAATATTCACGGATTTGTTCCCAGAAGGCTGGAAGATTATTATTTTTTAAAAGTAAAATGGAATATACAACAGGAGGTGTTATTTTCGGCCCGCGGTGCAAAAGAGAAACAGATCCCAGAGTTTTTTGACAATGATGATGTCCAAATTATGGAGAGTATGTTTGAAGTGGGGTTCTTAAAGCCATCCTTAGCCCTGCTCTTACTTCAGAGGTAGTATTTGGCCGGTTCGTACGGGTTCGGGCGAAACGGTAGTGGCGACGGCACGAGGCCTTCACCTGCCCATCCAGACGGTCATCACGGACCTTCTGCGTATGCGCAGAAGGTTCTGCGCATGCCCAGAAGTGCACGCGTGCTCACACTACTGGTAGGGAACATAATAGGATGCCCTTACTGTCTTATTACCTTGCCCCAAAAGATCATGGGCTGGCCCCAAGTAGCCTTATGGAAAGAGTAGGGTTGAGAGACAAGGTTAGGGGCAAAGGCCCCTTACACGTCCTCTCCTCCCCATTAAATCCATTTGAATCTGACTCCCATTCAATTTCCTAACGCAGGTAGTCCTCGACTTACGACCTCAGTTGAGCCCAACATTTCTCCTACTTAGTTGAGATGCCCGTTAAAATGAGTTTTACACCTCACTTGGCGGCCTTTCTTGCCACAGTTGTCAAGGGAATCAGTGCGCTGGTTAAGTGCCCAGCCAAAAGGTGGAGTGAATCTGGCTTCCCCGTTGACTTTGCTAGTCCGAAGGTCGCAAAAAAAGGAAACGCATGACCCCTGTTTCTGTTACTGTTTATTGGACATATGCCGCCCTTCTCCCGAAGGACTCAGGGCAGCGTACAAGATAAAAATACATAATACAAAAGTTTTAAAAAAAAGATTCAATAGAGAATCCAATAACAATAAATGAACAATTTAGAGTTAAATTTAAAATAAATTAAAATTAACACTTACAATTAATCATTTATTTGATTCAGGCCAAGCGGCTTGCTGGAAAAGCCAGCTTTTTAGGGCGCGCCGGAAGGACGGGAGGTCAGGAATTATGCGAAGCTCCGAGGCAGCTCACTCCAGTACACTGCAACAGTCATAAATACGAATCAGTTTTCAAGCGTCTGAATTTTGATAATGTTACCATGGGGATGCTGCAACGGTCGTAAGTGAGGAAATCGGTCGTAGCTCACTTTTTTCAGTGCTGTTGTAACTTCAAATGGTCGCTAAACAAACCGTTGTAAGTTGAGGACTACCTGCCAGTATTTTGGAGGATTGTTTCAACAATTATGACCCCCCAAGACAGTGCAACTGGGATAAACTCATGCCAGTCATGCCCAAAAGTTTGGTCATGTGACCATGGAGATGCTGCAACAGTCATAAGTGTGAAAAAGGGTCATAAATCACTTTTTTTCAATGCTGTTGTAACTTCAAGTGGCCATTAAGTGAATGGCTATAAGTCAAGGACTTACCTGGACTTTAGAATGACCGACTTGACTAAGTGTTTTTACAAGGATTTTGGCTTCTGGTAGTTTCTCGTACTCATAATATGCCCAGTAAAATCACAAGTCTTCTTCCATTCTGAAATTCATTGAGTATATTCACTGGGCACTCCCACTCATGTTTAACTGAACCATGGTTTATCGAACTTAATTTTCTGTGCTTCCCTATATCACACTCAACCATAAGCAGGGGTGGGATTCAGCCGGTTCGCACCGGTTTGGGCAATCCGGATGTTAATTTTGCCAGAGCCCGCGGAAGGCTGTTTTCGCCCACCAGGAGGCTCGGAGAAAGCCTCCGGAGGCTGGGGATGCTGAAAACACTCCCCCTTGCCATGGTGTAGGACAGGAGGCTGAGTATGGCACGCCCACCATGGCCACGCCCACCCAGCAACCAGGCAGCGAACCGGTTGCTCACATATTTGAATCCCACCGCTCACCATACACCATAAGGATGTGGATTTGCATAACCTACTAAGCCAACTTCATTGCCTCTTTCATGACTGACAGTCAGAAGAGACAAACACCAAAATTCCACTTCAGCAAAATTGGTGTCTTCCCAAATCCAGGACTGGAATTCATTTATAGTGGAGTACAAAATGGGCCTCCTTCCAGATTGGATAAACTGATCTGGAATGGGAGAAATTAAAACTTGGTAGCATTCATCCTTGGCTTAAACTTTCTCAACCTTGGCAGCTTGAAGATGGGTGGATGGGGGGGGGGGGGGGGGAGAATAGAATTCCCCCTAGCTGGCAGGGGAATTCTGGGAGTCGAAGTCCATCCATCTTCAAGCTGCCAAGGTTGAGAAACGCTGACATATACTAAATATGTGAGCGATCAATCATTTTAAATTTAATAATTTTTTTTACATACATACAGACTAAAATTTTTTTTTACTACATACAGACTAAAAAATTTTTTTTACTACATACAGACTAAAAAAAAAAAAAAACACCTTCATCCACCCAAAATCAAGACAAATTTTGTAGGATCAAAGGATCAACCCAGGGCAAAAAAATGGAGATATAATCAGCAACTGGGACAAAATTAGATTTAGATTTAAATTTATTCAATTTTTATACCGCCCTACTCCCGAAGGACTCAGGGCGGTGTACAGCCAAAATAAAACACAGATATACAAAAGTTAAAAACAATTAAAAAAAACATATTAAATAATTTGGCCCATAATAAGATTAAAAACCAACAAACCCAATTAAGATTAATAAATAATAACATTCGTATTTACGCCAGCCTGGCTTGTTGAAAAAGAAAAGTTTTAATAGCACGGGTGCGTAGGTCAGGGATAATTCGCAATAGGTGCGTAGGTGAGGGATAATTCGTAACTCCGGGGGCCATTCGTTCCAGAGGACAGGTGCTCCCATGGAGAAGGCTCTCCCCCTGGGTGTCGCCAGTCGACATTGTTTAGCTGACGGCACCATGAGGAGACCCTCTCTATGGGAGCGTACTGGCCAGTGGGAGGCTCTCGGTGGCAGAAGGCGATCTCGTAGGTATTAAAAGGAATTAAACAAATTTATGGGGGTTGAAGTGACCAGTGACTACTTATTATGATGGTGAATGTCAACTTTAGTGGCCAAGGAACACAAGTTAGAAAATGAACATAAGAACATAAGAATAGCCTTGCTGGAACAGGCCACAGCCCATCCAGTCCAGCCTTCTGTCTCACACAGTGGCTCCCCATTTGCTTCATGGTCTTCCCAAGCAGATGTCTTCACCTGCTTATGATTCCCTGCAAATGGCATTGAGAGATATCCTGCCTATCTCTCCAACCCGGAGGGTGTCCTTAGGCCTCCATAATGATAGCCATGGATACCCTTGTTCTCCATGAACTCCTCTCATCCTTTCTTAAAGGTGTCGAGGCTGACAGCTGTCACCACTTCTTCTGGCAGGGAGTTTCATATGCTACTGTTTTCATCAGTATTTACCGTTGTGAGCCTTCTAATATTCTTAGAATGGGTTGAGAAAATATTTTCCAGCCACTCCCATCCCAAATCACTTTTTTGTTTCAGCGTAAGAACAAGTTTTCAACTATGACTGCTACACATAATCAATACTTTATTGGATAATAGAATGCATGTATCAATAGTTTTTAATTTGAACGAGACTGTTTATGGGCAAAGATCTAAGCACATTTTAGAAACATTGGTTCTTTTGAGACCGACACGCACAGATGCAAAAACACATACATGCACGGGCTATTAAATTACATGTACATGTGTTGACCCTACAGATTGCAAGACAGCAGCAGCAACTTCTGCAACAACAACACAAAATCAACCTGCTTCAGCAACAGATCCAGGTCAGAGATTATGAATCTGTCCGTTATTTCAATTATTCAAGTCCATTTTCCATTCCTTTTCACTGTCTTCAAGTCAGAGATGCAGTGCCAGTCATTAACAGAAGAGTTCCGTATACATAGACGGATATCAGCTTTAAAATTCAGGTTTGTGACTTGAGGTCGGAGTATGCCGTATTTTTCTGTGTATAAGATGCTACTTTTTCCTTAAAATATATACTTGAAAACGGAAGGGCATCTTATACACAGGAGGCTGAGAGGAGAAGCCGTGGCTCATCCCCGTCCTGACGCACATGCCGTATGAGCCTCTACCTTATATGCAGCGCTACCATTCCTCTCTATTGTAGTTGTTTCCTGTATCACATTGCCACTCTAGGTTTCATCTCTGTTGTTCCTGTGATGCATTTCCTGTTGTTGTATTACTCACTCTCTAATAAGATGGCTTCTGCACAGGGATGACTTGTTGCTTACTTACTTACTCTACATGAAAAATGGGAGCGTCTTATAGATGGAAAAGTACGGTATAGCTGTACATACTGGTTGAATTCTATATGAGTGAGGTCCGTTGAAAGCTGGATTGGGGGCACCTAAGAAGACACATGGGTTAAGGAAGACATATCTCAAGTCTCGTTGATTTAAAGGCATCTTCACAATGTCAGCAACCACAGTTCATTTTCTGTGATGCGTGGTGTTAAATGAACATCTGCTTTTCTTGGGAAAACATCTGCAGGGGCTTATGGACACACATTTATCACAGCCGTGAAACCCCATTCATTTGCTTGGTGGCTGGCACATTGGTGCCATACATAAATGGATGGGCCATGTCGCTCATGTTCCTCCTCGCAATGGGAAGCCAATTCACACAGAACCTTCATTTTTGGTGGAGGAATCACAGCATGTGGGCAGTGCCATCTATCACATAGCCAACCATACAGGTGATGGGGAATGATGTCCGTTGTGGCTGTCAATCCAAGATCCTGTTCTGTGACAGGAGGTAGGGTGAAGTTGAGAAAACAAATCTTCTTGCATTTTCTTCTAAGGCACAGCGTTGTGCAGATGTCCTTTACTGCAGGGGTCTCCAACCTTTGCAACTTTAAGTCTGAAGGACTTCAGCTCCCAGAATTCTGAAAGCTGAAGTCCTTCAGACTTAAAGTTGCAAAGGATGGAGACCCCTGCTTTACTGTGTTCCTTGATTGGTTGGCCTTTCTCACATAATAAAAAGAGAAGAGGTTTTTGTACATTGGCAAAATTATGGCTGTAAACAGATCCAGCATAGGCAGGGGTGGGATTCAGCCGGTTTGGATCGGTTCAGGCGAACTGGTTCGCTCCAATGATCAGTTTGGCCTGCCGGCCCGCCCCTGCGCTTTACGTACCTATATCCTCTCAGCTGATTCGCACAGCGGAGCGGATTGCCACACCTCAGCTGTGTTACTCCCCAGAAGCAATGTGGAAGGTATGTTGTGTTAAAATTGCGCACATGCGTGAAACACGCAATCACCGAACCGACAGGATCCCACCACTGAGCAAAGGATATTTTCTGGAAACGTTTTTTTTTTTTTTACTAGAGGAAGTAGTAACTTGCCCACCATGCAAAAATAAAATATTTATTTCGGAGAAGGCCTGGTATGCATGAATGATGCACTTACTAGCAGCTCTTTAAAGCAGCTGCATCTTTTTCTGGATTTTCATAGTAGCTATGTGATCCTAGGATGATGTACATTTGAGTTAAGAAGGTGGGTAGAAGGGTATAACGAGATGTTTGGGGAAAGGTGTGCGTATAGCCTACTGCTCCTACTGTGCAGGAGAAGATTTGGGCTTAGCTGGAGCTCTTTCCCAACTGCGTTTCCAAATTCTGCTCACTCTGATCACAAAGTTGACAAAATGGTGAGGAAATGACTCTAAAATGGTACGATCAATGTTAAGACATCATGGTTTGAATATTTAAGATGCAGACAACAGTTTCTTCTCTTTCTCCTCCTCATTCTTTGTTTGAAATCCTACTTCTTAGAGCCAATTTTATATTAAAGCTGACTAACTTCACAGTAATTCTTGTGCATGCTGTGTGAAGGGTTCATTGATTTTAATTTATATTTCATAAGCTATCCTAATTTTTTTTTTTGAGAGTGGTATTGTTGGAGGATTGATTTATTGACGGACTGGTTTGATTTGATTTATATAGCTGCCCATCTGACATATGTGGCTTGCAGTTCAATAAATAAAATTCATAAAACACACCGCATGAAAAAAATAAAAATAAAACATTGGGCAGCCAGCCGGCATCCTACCAATCGCCTCTCAACCAGGAGACAGTCTCTATCCCAGGGGTGGCATACACTTACCTTCCCTACTTGTTTGCAAATGTGAGCATGTTTTGCTCACATGCGCCACCTCTGCGCGGGCACAGATCCTTCCGCACATGCGCTTTTGGCGAAAAAAGAGCCTAAATGGGATGCCATAGAGCCGGGTGTGAGTGGTTGGAGCCACCCGCTATTTCCACTACCAATTTCGGCGATCCGGTCCGAACCGGTCGAATACTGCCTCTGCTCTATCCCACTCCAGGTTTAGGCATCAAGCCGAAAATCCAAGTCCTTGTGGAAAGCCCTGAGGGACAGGGACAATCTTAAGGAGATAGACTTCGTAAAAAGTGGGTGCCAGAAGGGTTTGTTTTATTTTTTATTTATTTTATTAAATTTATACCCCGCCCTTCTCCAAAAGGACCCAGGGCGGCGCACAGGAATTTAAAATACATACAAAATCGAATAAAAAATTTAAAAAACTTATTTAATATCCGTCCTGTGCTAAAACCAAATTAAAATCCCCAAAATTTAAAACTGTCTAAAATAGTCCCAGCGGAAGGTTATGTTAGGCCGGCTAGATGAAAGAAATGTGTCTTTAGACACTGGCGGAAGAGGCGGAGGTCGGAGATGGTGCGAAGTTCTGGGGGTAGGTCGTTCCAAAGGGCAGGGTCCGCCACAGAGAAGGCCCTTCCCCTGGGTGTCGCCAGTCGGCATTGTCCAGCCGACGGCACCCTGAGAAGGCCCTCTCTGTGGGAGCGGATCGGTCGAAGGGATGTATGGGGCAGGAGACGGTCTTGCATGTAACTAGGTTAAGGCTCTCTCTCTGCAGCTCACAAACCCAAAGTAGGTGGAGCGTGTAGGACCAAAACAAGACACCTGGGGAAACATCTGGCAACACCCATCTTGAATTGCGCTGTCTGCACACCGATAGTCAGTGCCGCTTGGAGACCAATGGTGTCTCATACTCAAAGTAATCAGTGCCAGTAACTATCTACACCAGGGGAGTCAAACTTGCATCCTCATGGCGGTGTCACGTGACGTATCATGACTCCCCCCCCTTTGCTAAACCGGGCATGGGCGTGGCCAGCGCGTGAACCATCCGGCCCGCGGGCGGCGAGTTGGACAGCCGTGAGCTTCACCATCACATTCTGCACTACTTGAATCTTCTGGATGTTGGTCAAGAACAGCCCATGTAAAGCACATTGTGCTAATCCAGTCTGGACCTCCCAAGGGCACAAGTGAACTTGAGCAGAACCACCCAGAATGGGCACTCATGCACAACCTCCAGTTGTGCAAGGGCCTTACCCACACAGCTGGCACCTGCTCTTAGAGAAGAGTTACAGTTTGGCAAACTTCCAAATGCTATGCCATGCCATGCCATGCCATGCCATGCCATGCCATGCATTGTTGTGACTTCCCTTGGCTTCCCCTCCCTCCCTCCCTCCCTCCCTCCCTCTCTGTTTGTAACTTTATTTTAAGCTGACATTTGAACTCCCCAATTCGCTGAGCCAGAGTTGGTATTCTGCCGGTTCGCCCTGGTTCGGCCGAACTGGTAGTGGCTGTGACAGGAGGTTCCACCCACCCACCCAGATATCATTACGGATGCTCTGTGCATGCACAGAAGCACCGCGCACTCTCCCGGTTCCAAGCGAAGGTAAGAGAAAACCATTATTGCGCTGAGCTAAGCAGTGAATGTTTAAATATATATTCACTGTGTGTGTGTGTGTATGAATGTATGTATGTATATATATATGTATGTATGCATACACACACACACACACATACACATATGTATGTGTGTGTGTGTGTGTGAAGTATATATTGTGTCACAACACCCTGGTATGCCCCAAATATGGGAGGGAGAAGAACTGCTTCCCTTTTCTGTCTTTTGGCTCACCCTAGGAGCCATCCAGGCAGAAAGCTATTTTTTTCGTTGCCTTTGTTATATTTCTGTTAAGTTTGTCCTGATAAATAAATGAAGGGAGACTAGTATACATCTATTTCAAGCTATTTAGCTGTTATCAGCTAGCCATACCCTTCCTGGGATTTGAACCTGAGAAGTATTACATATCAGGCAGTTGTAATTGTCACCAAGCCACAGGTTCTCCTCCTTGATATATATAGCTCGTAGGGCTGATGGACTACGTTTTATTCCTCTTACGAGTTGTGCTGGTAACATGCCAGAAAGTGCCTAACCAGTGGTGGGTTTCTGCAGGCTCGCACCTACTCGCGAGAGCCGGTTGGTGAAATTTAGAGAACCGGTGAGAGGGGGTTCCACCAGCGTACCTGGAAGTAAATCTGGCCTGCCACTGCCAGTGACCCAATGGAAAGGAAAGGAAAGGAAGGAAGGAAGGAAGGAGGGAAGAAAGAAAGAAAGAAAGAAAGAAAGAAAGAAAGAAAGAAAGAAAGAAAGAAAGAAAGAAAGAAAGAAAGAAAGAAAGAAAGAATTTATCATCACAATTGAGTCCAAAATTTTGGTTGCTAAGCAAGAGCGTTGTTAAATGAGTTTCACCACATTTTAAAAGGTGGCCACTCCCACCCTGTCACATGACTGCCAAGCCACGCCCACAAAATAGGCCACACATACAGAGTAGGTTCTAAAAAATTTGAAACCCACCACTGTGTCTAACCTAGAAACTTCCTATCGAATCGAGGCCTATTGCTCTCAGTTCCGTCCATCTAGCTACATACAAATCCCATCCTAAGATTCCTCATTTTATATTCGGCGAAGTTTGGTGGTCTTTCTACTAAATGCATTTCCCTGCGTTCTAAGATTCAGGCTGCCTTGGAGCAAACATTTCACTTCCCAGACTCCGTCCTTCTTGGGGGAAAAGGGGGTTTAACTTCTCCTGCCCGCCACTCTTTGGCAACGTGGCCAACTGCCCGGCATCTTTTTAAGCATGCTTTTATTTTATTTATTTATTTCCCACCATATGCTGCGCATATGGAACGGCCCAGCGTGACGCCAGGGGGGCCAGGAGAGGAAGCGAAGACTCTTGTCCATTGAACTGACCTGCTGGGGGGGGGGGAGCATGAAGACGCCATATGATTCGCATCTCAACCATGTGGAGGAACATGGAGTCGTGAGCCTTTTTCCTTGGCAGCCAGAAAAGGCCGTTTCTGCTGAGGGAAGGTGAAAAAGAGAGAGAGGGAGAGACAGAGAGAGAGAAAGAGAGAGAGAGAAAGAGAGATGGAGGGAGGGAGGGAGAGAGAGAAAGAGAGAGGGAGGGGGAGAGAAAGAAAAAGAGAGGGAGGGAGAGAGAGAGAAAGAGAGAGACAGAGAGAGAGGGAGAGAGAGAAAGAGAGAGAGAGGGAGGGGGAGAGAGGGAGGGAGAGAGAGAGAGACAGAGAGAAAGAGAGAGGGAGGGAGGGAGAGAGAGACAGAGAGAGAGAGGGAGGGAGAGAGACAGGGAGGGAGAGAGAGAGAAAGAGAGAGAGAAAGAGAGACAGAGAGAGAGAGGGAGGGAGAGAGAGAAAGAGAGAGAGAAAGAGAGACAGAGAGAGAGGGGGAGGGAGAGAGACAGGGAGGGAGAGAGAGAAAGAGAGAGAGAAAGAGAGACAGAGAGAGAGGGAGGGAGAGAGAGAAAGAGAGAGAGAAAGAGAGAGGGAGGGAGAGAGGGAGGGAGAGAGAGAAAGAGACAGAGAGAGAGAGACGATTCCAGCAAAGATAACAATAAATTTATTATTTTATTTTTTTTACTGCTGGCTGGTGAAGAGTTTAGGAGAGTCGATTTTTTTTCCCTTTATATCTCCGTCCGCCCCTAATTGACGATGCTTTAAAATTGAATGACTAGCAGTCAAAACGTGTTTGCTTCCAGCTGAGAGGAAAAATGCCGGTGTCGCTGCTTCCTAACTGATTGCGCTTTGTACACAAGTGACAGCCGCAGTCACTTTGAGTGACTGATAAGTGGGAAGCTTTGCAGCTTATCAAGGAATGTGCAGCCGAAAAAGAGAAAGGACGTGGAGCCATTTCAGATGCCTTGTCATGTTCGGAATCGCAGCTCACGCCCGTCAGCCTCGGCGGTGTGTGGGGGTGTGGAGGCCCTGGGAGACGTTGGGAAATCAATTTTTGTACCCCTCCATCTTGCTGGCGGGAAGGGAAACATTCAGGGGAACCGGGCGACACCACACCGTTTCTCGATGTTTCCCAAACAGGAGAGCATCGTTCTGAATTGCATAGGCTGATCTGTAGAAGGAGAGGAGAAGCTTTGGCTGGCCTCCTTCCAGTGGTGGGTTTCTGCAGGCTCGCACCTACTCGCGAGAGCCGGTTGGTGAAATTTAGAGAACCGGTGAGAGGGGGTTCCACTGGCGTACTTGGAAGTAAATCTGGCCCGCCTTTGCCAGTGACCCAACGGGAAGGAAAGGAAAGGAAGAAAGGAAAGAAGGGAAAGAAAGAAAGAAAGAAAGAAAGAAAGAAAGAAAGAAAGAAAGAAAGAAAGAAAGAAAGAAAGAAAGAAAGAATTTATCATCACAATTGAGTCCAAAATTTTGGTTGCTAAGCAAGAGCGTTGTTAAATGAGCTTCACCACATTTTAAAAGGTGGCCACTCCCACCCTGTCACATGACTGCCAAGCCACACCCACAAAATAGGCCACACCTGCAGAGTAGGTTCTAAAAAATTTGAAACCCACCACTGCCTTTTATTTTGAACGGACTGAACAGCACTGATGATGTTAACCTAGTTTGGTAATGAAACGTCTACAACAGGGGTGGTATTCGGCAGGTTTGGAGCAGTTCTGGAGAACCGCTAGCGAAAATTTTGAGTAGTTCGGAGAAGCAAATAGAAAGAAAAGAACAGCTGGAGTCTGTTCCTTGATTAGTTTCTACCCATTGATTCTTGTTCTATCCTCAGGTGCCTTGGAGAATAGTTTGACTCCTTCTTCCTTGTGACAGCCTCTGAGATATCGGAACACTGCTATCATGTCTGCCCTAGTCCTTCTTTTCATTAAACTAAACCTACCCAGTTCCTGCAACCGTTCCTCATATGTTTTAGCCTCCAGTCCCCTAATCATCTTCGTTGCTCTTCTCTGCACTCTTTCATGAATCGTGGTAGCTTTCCTTTTACTCATCGTCTCTCTAAAGACGAGTGACCACTGTTATTTTATTTCTAGGACATTTAGCAAGTACAAACGGAAGTCCCTATAGAAAGTTTCTTGTTCTGATTAGTTGTGTTGCGCATTTGCTAGGATTTCTAGCACCCACTAAATTTTGCAGGGATGATTTTTAATGAGCCATCACAATGGCTTCTTGTTACGATACAATTTGAAATATGGTTTTATTCTTAGGAATTTACGTTTCTCACTCATTCTTCCTTCACATAAGACGCTTCGGTTTTAAGACAGAGGATCGACATTTGCCGAGCAAATTCCTGTGGCGTTTAGCAGATACACCAGGAAGGATTTTTCGATATTAATTTTTAGAAATGGACATATATTTTTTTGCACCAAGTGAATATATAGGTGGCATGATTTTGCTGATCGCATCCACTCTGAAATATATCCTAAGCTACATTTCAGCTTATCCCATCCTCAAATGCAATTGTTCTTTGATTTCTCCAGTCCCTGATAATACAATCCAGGTCCTATATAGTTATTTTCCTACAAAGCAGTGGTGGGTTTCTGCAGGCTCGCACCTACTCGCGAGAGCCAGTTGGTGAAATTTAGAGAACCGGTGAGAGGGGGTTCCTCCGGCGTACCTGGAAGTAAATCTGGCCTGCCGCTGCCAGTGACCCAACGGAAAGGAAAGGAAAGGAAAGGAAAGGAAAGGAAGGAAGGAAGGAAGGAAGGAAGGAAGGAAGGAAGGAAGGAAGGAAGGAAGGAAGGAAGGAAGAATTTATCATCACAATTGAGTCCAAAAGTTTGGTTGCTAAGCAAGAGTGTTGTTAAATGAGTTTCACCACATTTTAAAAGGTGGTCACTCCCACCCTGTCACATGACTGCCAAGCCACGCCCACAAAATAGGCCACACCTACAGAGTAGGTTCTAAAAAATTTGAAACCCACCACTGCTACAAAGGTATCGGTGATTTCCATATAACCTATCAGATGCTTAGATTCCTGAGGCTTTCTACTTCTGAGATTTCCAATTTAATTCCCAGAGGCAACTTGGATTTTCCAATATCCCTGATTGTATGAGTAAATCTGAAGAATGAGAGTTCTAGTCCCGTCTTAGACGTGAAAGCCACCTGGGTGACTTTGGGCCAATCACCAGGAGACAGTGAATTCTAGTCTCACCTTAGGCGCGAAAGCCAGCTGGGTAAATTTACATGAGTCATTTCCTCTCAGCCCAATTCACCTCACAGGGCCGTGGGAAAAATAGGAGAAGTCAAGGGGAGGTGTTGGATATGTTTACCGCCTTCAGTTAATTGTAAAAATATCTGCAGGCTGTACAATAAATAAATACGATTATGAAAAGCAAGGAGAAACTAGAGTTAGGGTTGCCGGCATGTTACCTGTTGAGATTTTAGTTCCCCAAAAAACTCCAACCCGCATAGTTAATTGCCAGAATTATGGCAAACATCCCTTCGACCGATCCGCTCCCACAGAGACGGCCTTCTCAGGGTGCCGTCGACCGGGCAATGCCGGTTGGCGACACCCAGGGGAAGGGCCTTCTCTGTGGCGGGCCCTACCCTTTGGAACGACCTACCCCCCGAACTGCGCACCACCTCAGACCTCCGCCTCTTCCGCCAGCGTCTTAAAACGCACCTATTCCAACAAGCCGGCCTAGCATAACCTCCCGTTCTTGACTGTTTTTAGATAGATTTTAATTTAGGGGGATTTTACACTATTTTATCACAGGGTGTGGGTTTAACAGTTTTTTAAAAAAATTGTATTTTTGTATATTTGTATTGTTTTTAAATTTCCTGGGTCCTTTTTAGGAGAAGGCGCGGGGTATAAATTCGAATAAATAAATAAAACGTTTACAGCCATCAGACCTCTCCGACTTCTTAGGACTCTCAAAGTGGCTGAGCAGTAATTTTTCTGACTATGGACCTCATTGTCCTGGTGCCTTGGACTCATTTTTTTCAGCCTTTATCCAATCTGCTAAGGTTTCCCCATGAATATTCATCTGTTTTCTCCTCTGTCTTTATTTCCAAAAACTGGGGGGGAGAAAACCCCACAGTTCCTTCTTAAGCCCTTCTATTTGAAATCAGTGAGAATACTCCAGAGTAAGGAGAATGGGGATTGTACCTAGGGAGGGTGGGTGGGGGGAACCAGAAAAGAAAGCCACCAAACCAGTTCCATTATTTCTTGGAGGTTTTTCTTCTTACACACCCATTGTCTGCTTCTCTTTTTGTTGTGCGTAGCAGGTGTTTCTTTCAGTACACCAAAGCTGGCACTACAAGAGTTCCTTTTGTGATGGCTCCTTGGAGACTTTTGATTAAACTCTTCTTTATGGCGGGCGATGCCAAGTTGCACATGGAATCTGCGTGGAGAAAACAAACGCTTTCGACTTCGTCATTTATTCTCATCGCTCAGGCTATTCTTCCTCTCTTCCCTGCGTTATCTGCCATTTGCCAGCTAAATCTATAAGCAGATCTTATTCCTGGCCACCAATCCTTTTTTTAAAAAAAATAAATAAATAAACAAGCCGCGTTCTTCTTTTAGCAATCCTGAATGGGTTTTAGCTCTTGGTTTTGAAAATCAGTGGCGGCGAACGGAAATAATTAAAAAGGAAAGATATTTTTAAAAAGGTATTATTTTTTTAAAAAAAAATGAAAGGAAAAGGAATGTCCCTTGAAATGATGTTCGTGCCTGACCTTAAAAAATGTGTCCAGTTTGCACTTTTATTTTATTTATTCATTTTATTACGTTTGTCAAACATGTAAAAGATAACAGGTATAAGTATAAACATAAATACGAACACATACGAATAAAACAAGAAGCAACAGGTGGAAAATAAACAAGGAGAGAAGCAACCTAGAAATGAGGAGAAATTTCCTGACAGTTAGAACAATTACCATATTTTCCAGCGTATAAAACAACTTTTTAACCCCAAAAAATTATTTCAAAATCCGGGGGTCATCTTATACACCGGGTCTAAGAAAGGCCGTACCAAAAAACCAAAACAGAAGAAAAAGCAACGCCACCAAGCAAAAAGCCGCGCCACTACCAGCGCAGATGCCGGCCTTTCAATCGATAACCTCGGCGCTCCTCGCCTGGGCACGTGGACGGATGAGCGCTGGGATGGCTTAGTAAGGTCTGGCTGGAGGCCGAAGGCACTGAGATCAAACTACAAAAGCCCGGCAGCACGAAGGTCTTCAGCTGGTTCACGGGCGCCTGAAAGCAGCGGGTCGTCTTATACTCCCAGTCGCCTTATACAAGGGAAAATACGGTGATCAGGGGAACAGACCTTACCTCCAGAAATTGTGAATACTCCAACACTGGAAGTTTTTAAGAAGATGTTGGATAATCATTTGTCTGAAGTGACGTAGGGTTTGCTGCCTGAGCTGGGGGTTGGACTAGAAGACCTCCAAGGTCCCTTCCAACTCTGTTATTCTATTCCATTCTATTCCATCCTATTCTATTCTTCAGCGATTGTCTCTATCCCACCTCACACCTGCATTCATTTTTAATCCCTTTATCCCCCTGGGAAGAAGGCTAGTGTAGACCAAGAAAATTATCAAAACTACCCAAAGATTCAGATCACAAAGATTTGAGTGACACCCTAAGCCCACCTGTCCTGAAAGTGAGCAGAGAGCACAGGTCTCTTTGAGGAGGGCTGCCTGTGTGCGAAGAAAAATCTGTTTTTGAAAGATTGCTTTTCTTCCCGGTCTCACAATGGAAATGTCAGAACTATAGAAAAATAAATGCTTGGCTGCAATAAACAGAGGAAAGAAAATGTTCTTTTGTATTATCAGGGGACAAAGTCAAAGTGTGTTGACATGTGCTGAGATGCAAGATAAAACAGCCCGGAGTTTGCAAAGATCACAAACTTATCTGAGATTTTAGGATGGTAGAGTTTGGAATTTGCCCCCCCCCCCTGTAAACAGTACACTGTTTGAAAACCAACCGCATTCACTGCTATGTTTGATATAGAGAAACTTAATCCAATCTAATTCCTTCGAGTGCTTGTGAAAAATGGATCTTAAGGAAATTGAGCCCATTTGTCCAATTCCATCCTCACTTTCATCTATATAGCAATAGTATTTAGACTTATATACCATTTTATGGTGCTTTACAGCCCTCACTAAGTGGTTTACAGAGTCTGACTATTGCCCCTCCCTTCCTCCCTCCCTCCCTCCTTCCTTCCTCCCTCCTTCTCTACCTCCTTCTTTCCCACTTAGCACTTAGACTTATATACCGCTTTAAAGTGCTTTACATCCCTCTGTAAGCAGTTTACAGAGTCAGCCTATTGCCCCTTCCTTCCTTCCTTCCTTCTTTCCCTCCTTCCCTCCCTTCCCACTTAGCACTTAGACATATACCTCTTCACAGTGCCTTACAGCCCTCTCTAAGCGGTTTACAGAGTCAGCCTATGGCCCCCAAAAATCTGAGTCCTGATTTTACCCACCTCGGAAGGATGGAAGGCTGAGTCAAACTTGAACCTGGTGAGAATTGAACTGCCGAATTACAGGCTGCCAGCAGTCAGCAGAAGTAGCCTGCAGTACTGCACTCTCACCACTGCGCCACTGCGGCTCGTATTGTAGATATAAAGAAGTTTTGTCCGTATCTCTGCGTTCTTAGAGCGTCTTAGAAGGCAATGAAATACATATATAAAATATGCTTCCTTGAAGTTCTTACCGGTCTTCATTTGGGCTGGGTAACTCAACTAATCCTCAACTTACGAGCACAACTGAGCCCAAAATTTCTGTTGCTAAGTAATATACAGTATTTGTTAAGTGAATTTTGCCCCATTTAAAAAACTTCCTTGCCACCGTCGTTAAATGAATCACTCAAGTTAGTGATATTAACACTTCATTAAAACAGTGAATATTAATCACTGTTAAGTTAGTAACATGGTTGTTAAGTGAATCTGACTTCCCCCTTGACTTGTCAGATGGTCGCAAAAGGTGATCATGTGACCCCGGGACACTGCAGCGGCCATAAATATGGACCAGTTGCCAAACACCCAAATTTTGATCATGTGACCATGCAATGGTCGTAAGTGTGAAAAATGGTCATAAACCACTTTTTTCAGTGCCGTTGTAACTTTGAACATTCACTAAATCAGGGATGTCCAAACTTGGGAACTTTAAGACTTGGGAACTTTAAGAAGCTATGCTGGCTGGGGAATTCTGGGAGTTGAAGTCCACAAGTCTTAAAGTTCCCAAGTTTGGACATCCCTGCACTAAATGAACTGTGTAAGACAAGGATTACCAGTAAAGCTTTGGCTACACTGATTTCCCACAAGTATCACAAGCTTTATTGTGCATCTCCCTAATGGATCCCAAAAGGGGCACGGTGGCTCAGGGGCTAAGGCGCTGAGCTTGTCGATCAGAAAGGTCGGCAGTTTGGCGGTTCAAATCCCCAGCACCGCGTAACGGAGTGAGCTCCCGTGACTTGTCCCAGCTTCTGCCAACCTAGCAATTTGAAAGCATGTAAAAAATGCAAGTAGAAAAATAGGGACCCCCTTTGGAGGGAAGGGAACAGCGTTCCGTGCGCCTTCGGCGTTGAGTCATGCTGGCCACATGACCACGGAGACGTCTTTGGATAGCGTCGGTTCTTTGGCTTTGAAAGGAGATGAACACCGCCCCCTAGAGTCAGGAATGATTAGCACATATGTGCGAGGGAAAACTTTACCTTTAATGGATCCCTCTTCTTTTCATTTTTCCAAACGATCAAATTATAAAGAGCTCCATCTCTCCTATTCTAATACACACACACATATCTGGATTTATGTTTCAGTTGTCAACTTGAGAATATGTTCTTGTCTTACATTTCCTTGTAATTACACGTTTCTACCTGACTGGCTCGTGTAACCTTTGATAAATGTTCTTGGCCTATAAAACAAATGCATAATTGATTAGAAATATTATACTATTTAGAATGAATTACAATGGCAGTTATATTGGTCCTTCGGTGGTGGTGGTAGTGGGGGGAATCCATTGCAAGGCAATATTGGTATAGGACCAACCAAAATGCTCTTTCCTATGCAGGTCTTCACGCTGCAGAATTTTTCAGGTGACAAGATTTTACAAAGGGATGTCAGCAGGTAGTTCCTTGCTCAATAGTAGTAACTGTGAGAGGGATCTTGGAGTCCTAATGGACAACCATTTAGATAGGAGCCAGCCATGTGCAGCAGCTGCCAAAAAAGGCCACACTTGGAATTCGGCATCCAGTTTTGGTCACCACGATGTAGAAAAAGTGTGGGGACTCTAGAAAGAGTGCAGAGAAGAGGAAGAAAGAGGATTAGGGGGCTGGAGACTAAAACATATGAAGAACGGTTGCAGGAACCGGGTATGTCTAGTTTAATGAAAAGAAGGACTAGGGGAGACATGATAGCAGTGTTCCAATATCTCAGGGATTGCCACAAAGAAGAGGGAGTCAAGCTACTTTCCAAAGCACCAGAAGGTAGAACAAGAAGCAATGGGTGGAAACTAATCAAGGAGAGAAGCAACTTAGAACTGAGGAGAAATTTCCTGACAGTTAGAACAATTAGTCAGTGGAACAGAAGTTGCCTCCAGAAGTTGTGAATGCCCCAACACTGGAAGTCTTTAAGAAGATGCTGGATAGCCATTTTTCTGAAACAGTATAGGGTTTCCTGCCTAGGCAGGGGGTTGGACTAGAAGACCTACAAGGTCCCTTCCAACTCTGCTGTTGTGTTATTATATTATAGCATATCACACTGTACTTGCAAGCCATCCTGCGTTCTACCAGCTTATGCCCCATAGTAGAGGTGGCTATGTTAAGCAATCTTTTGTTTTTCAACTTTCTCAGCAGTTTGTCTCAAGCAAGAAGGTCTTTCCCTGTTTGAGAAAAGAATTATGCCATAAGAGGTAGACGGTACTTGGCTAGGTAAAAAAGCTGGATCTGTTCTAAAACTTGATCAGTTTCCTCTGACATTTTCCAATGCTTCTATTACCAACACACCAGCCCCAGCCAAAGTTGGCTTGAAACTCAACTAAAATCATGGCATCCAGTCCTCTCAATTCCTGGCAAATAGATGGGGAAGATATGGAGGGAGTGACAGATTTTATTTTCCTGGGCTGCCTGCCAACAAAGGTGTGCATAGTCAAGGCGATGGTTTTCCCAGTTGCCATGGATGGCTGTGAAGTTTGGACCATAAGGAAGGTTGAGCACCAAAGAATGGAGGCCTTTGAACTCTGGTGCTGGAGAAGATTCCTACAAGTCCCTTGGACTGCAAGGCCATCCAACTGGTCTCTGCAAGGAGATCAACCCTGACTGCTCTTTAGAAGGCCAGATCCTGAAGAGGAAACTCAAAGACTATGGCCACCTAATGAGAAGGAAGAAGGACTCCCTGGAGAAGAGCCTCATGCTGGGAACGATGGAGGGCAAAAGAAAAAGGGGATGGCAGAGAAGGAGGTGGCTGGACGGAGTCACCGAAGCAGTCTTCGTGAGCTTCAATAGGCTCCAGAGGATGATAGAGGACAGGAAGGCCCGGAGGAACATTGTCCGTGGGGTCGCGATGGGTCACACACGACTTTGCAACTAACAACACCCCAGATTCTATTTTTCTCAGGTGTTGCAATGCAGTTGCAAATCCAATTCTCTGTTAGGTATGTTCCTATTCTATTTTAACCGTTCTTTTTAAGAACGACAATCGCTGTTTTCCTTTAATTCTTTTCCCTCTTTTATACGGCCAAGTCTGCAAAGCTCTCATGCTGAAAAATCTCAAAAGTGTTACTTGGATACCTGGGTTTGTGTTGCTCCGGTTTCTTCCATCTTTCAGAGAGTTGGTCTTGCTTTAAAGAGGGGAGAAGGAGGAAGTGACAAAGTCTGCAGAGCTGGCATGAAGTCTTCCCAGTCTGTTGGCTGCCAACACTCAGGAGCGTCTGAAAATCTCGTATGCAAATCTCACGCTAATGTGCTGTTCTCCTTCAAAAAAATCTCCTGCTGCTAAATAATGAAAATTGATATATATATATATATTTAAAAATTGAGCTAAAACTCTCTAGGATTCATTGTTGCCAAAAAGGGAGCGAGATGAACAGAAAGCTGTTTTCAGACTTAATTATGGAGGGGTGGAAACTGGAAATTTTATAATATACTAGCTGGATACCCGTGCTTTGCGATGAAACTATGTGATCGGGCTACGCAGGAGAAATTTGGTTCACAATCTGTTGGCTCAGTGGTGGCCGGTGTTTGAAACACATAAGGGAATATCGCTCCCGTCGCCTTGAGTCCGGAAGCAGTTTTATAGGTGGAAGGCGTAGACATGTTGGTGAGGTACCGACGTTTACTACTGTAAAGAGCCCCAGACCACTCCTGAGTAAAGAAGTGGAACGTCTGCCAGTTTGAACTGAGGTAACGGAATGTGAGGCAACTGGCAGTTGGAACAGAGTTCTTTTCAGATGAGGAGGGGGAGTAGAACTCCTTAGCATCAGAGTATGTTCATTACTATATAAGAAATACTAATGATCTGATGGTCATGTCGAAAAATCCTTTCTTAGTGAGCACCTAGAAGCCAAGAGGAACATACGTGTCAAATTTCAAGTTTAATAATAATAATTTTAATTTATAACCCGCTCTCTCTTCCCGAAGGGACTCGAGGCGGGGAGTTTGTAGGCTTTACAGTTCTGGAAGTTTTGTGATGAGTGAGTGGTACTTGCCTTTTAGATAGATAGATAAGATAGATGGATGGATGGATGGGATGGGATGGGATGGGATAGGATAGGATAGATTATTCTGCTTTAGATAATAGGCATATCACAGACAGATAGACAGACCATTTGATAAGATTGCAATGGGTTAAATGCAGATGAAGTGGCGCAGGTAGTTCTTGAGTTACAACTGTAATGCAGCCTGCCCGTTGTGGTCATAACTCATGCTAGTCGTAAAGCAAATGTTGCGGTAATTATGTGAACCAATGGTTCGCTTAGAACCGGCTGAATACCACCCCTGGTTTAAAGGAATCTTGACTATTTTGTCTTCGCATTAGGTCTCAAGAGAGAGGAACGTCTCTCTCTATAAGTGTGTGTGAGTGTGTGTGCACATGTCATTTCTATATATGTCTTTCTTGACTGTTGATTCTCCCGAGGGAATCAGTTATGCTGTGGGATTTGATGTTCCATTTATGGAAATGCGTGCAGTGATTCTCTCTACTTTGCAGCTGGTAATTTTAATGCACAATATATCAAACGTTCTAAATCTACAAGTGCAATAATATTCAGAAACTTCTTCTCACACTCCTTCAGGCTAAGCATTGAATGTGCCACAACGAGTTAATTAAACACCTATCTGAAGATAAGCTGTTGAAAGGCAATAAAATAAAATCCACTTGTCCCATTTTTAAGAAGCAAGAGAGACTCTCTGCAGAAGCCAAGTAGGAAACTTAGAATATTTCCTATTATAATTCAATTCCGTTTAGCCAGGAGTAGAACTGTAGATCCATGCATGAATTCCTCTTACGCAATGCCAACCTCGCTATGGCTGAGTGATTCGGGATTAAGATTGATCATGAAGCCGAATGCGACTTTGATCTGATTCGTGTTAATCCTAGAATACCTCAAGAACGCCATCAAACTGTGTATTTCTTGAACGAAACAAAACATGCTTGAAAATCTCACTTCACCGGAAATGGACAAAACTCTTTACTTCCAATTAATGTCATTTTTGCACATGTTCATGCATCGACTGGTTTGCATTAATAAGGAATTTCCACGTTCATCGTTCAAGGAAAACAAGCCTTCTCATAAAACTACGGACATAACTGATTGAATCATGATGTTGAAGACATTATTTTTGTTGTTAGTTGCGAAGTCGTGTCCGACCCATGGACAATGTTCCTCCAGGCCTTCCTGTCCTCTACCATCCTCTGGAGTCCATTGAAACTCACGCCGACTGCTTCAGTGACTCCATCCAGCCACCTCCTTCTCTGCCGTCCCCTTCTTCTTTTGCCCTCCATCGTTCCCAGCATGAGGCTCTTCTCCAGGGAGTCCTACCTTCTCATTAGGTGGCCAAAGTACTTGAGTTTCCTCTTCAGGATCTGGCCTTCTAAAGAGCAGTCAGGGTTGATCTTCTCTAGGACTGACCGGTTGGATGGCCTTGCAGTCCAAGGGACTCAATGCAGGAGTCTTCTCCAGCACCATAGTCCAAAGGCCTCAATTATTTGGCGCTCAGCTTTCTTATGGTCCAATTTCACAGCCAAGCCCTATGAGCAAACCAAAAGTCCATTCCTGAACTTCCAGTTTGCCCATAGGACCAGTTTTTCATGCTCCTAAAGCCTCTGGAGGGCCTCCAGGGAGGGGGGAGGCTATTTTCACCCTCCCTAGGTTCCTATAAAGCCTCTGGAGCCTGGGGATGCCAAAAATGGGAGGAGAGGTGATGGTCATGTGCGCATGCACGCTGGGGTCATGCACAAAGCCTTATGGGTGTGGCATGCCCACGCACACACACCATGTGCTCCCCCCGCTTCTGCCACGCGAGCCAAAAAAGGTTTGCCATCACTGTACTAGGTGGTGGTTTTTGTAAAAAAAAAAAATGGCTATTTGGGATAAAAGCTCTGTGATTCAGGCACACCTTTAATTCCCTCCTACTCCCTGAAGCAGAGGGGCTCAATCATTAAGATGCTGCGATTGTCGATCAGAAAGGTCGGCAGTTTGGCGGTTCGAATCCCTAGCGCCTTGTAACTAAGGGAGCTCCCGTTACTTGTCCCAGCTTCTGCCAACCTAGCAGTTCGAAAGCAAGTAAAAAGTAGAATAATAGGAACCGCCTTTGGTGGGAAGGTAAGTGTCCCGTGCACCTTCAGCGTTTAGTCATGCCAGCCACATGACCACGGAGATGTCTTCAGACAGCGCTGGCTCTTCGGCTTCGAAACGTAGATGTGCACCGCCCCCTAGAGTCGGGAACGACTGGCACCTATGTGCAAGGGGAACCTTTACCTTTACCCTGGAGCAGGTATGGTTGAAGCCAGCCAGGTATTATTTCACAGCAGTCAGCACCCAAAATAAAGGCCATGTGAATCTTGATGAGCCTGAGATGGGATCTTTTGTTAGTTTTAAAATCCAGATGGCCAGCAGTTCTTTCTTTCCTCTTAATTCTCTCGGCTGTCTCTGGGCGGATGGTCTCCTCCTGCCTTTGCTAAGATGCTCTCAAACTCTTCTGAACGCTTAATTACTCAATGAGATTTAGATTGAAACCAAATGGGATGAGATAACGGTTTAGCCCTGTCCTCACCATCCTGTGATCAAAGCAGAGCTCCTCTGCATAAAATATCTATCGGTGAGAGTTTATCAGAAGGTTGACATGAAGATCTTCCTTACTGAAACTGACAGGTGCCCCTGAGTGATTATTATTTCATGTCAGCTGTGCCCTAGGAGATAAAAAAAAAATACGGGCTCTACGCATGTGCCCTCCTGACCTGATTCAATAAAAATAGTGATTAGATAGTAGTGATTTGTGAGCCTTAATCTCTGGCTAAGATTACTCTTAACGAAAGGCGCCAACCTTAGATGAACTTGTTATCTTTCCTCACCGATCCTCAGTGCTTTTTTGCATTCTTCATTACTATAGCAACAGCCATCTCGTGCAACTGCTTAAGCATTTAATGTATATGGTCAGCTTTTCTCCCCCATTGTCCGGCCGAGAACCGGAAGTCTATCTAACATCTTTTTAAAGACTTGCAGGGTTGGGGCATTCACAACTTCTGGAGGCAAGCTGTTCCAGAGGTTAATTGTTCTAACTGTCAGGAAATTTCTCCTTAGTTCTAAGTTGCTTCTCTCCTTGATTAGTTTCCACCCATTGCTTCTTGTCCTGCCCCCAGGTGCCTTGGAGAATAGTTTGACTCCCTCTTCTTTGTGGCACCCTCTGAGATATCGGAACACTGCTATCATGTCTCCCCTGGTCCTTCTCTTCATCAAACTAGACATACCCAGCTCCTGCAACCGTTCTTCATATGTTTTAGTCTCCAGTCCCCTAATCATCTTGGTTGCTCTTCTCTGCACTCTTTCCAGAGTACGGGAGGGTTCCGGGTTTTTTCCCCCAAATCTTTTTAAGTTTCCAAAGCTTCTCTAAAACAATATAGTGCCACGGATCCACAACGGGAGAGCAGCACGGGAAAGCATCTGGGTGGAATTCAGGGTTAGCTCAGTGGCTAAGATGCTGAGCTTGTTGATCAGAAGGTTGGCAGTTCATCCTCAGACAGAGGTTGGAAGTGCAAGACAGTCAGGGGTACTGTTCTTTCACCAATGGTAGACTTGCCCAATAATTATTCAACTTTGGGGGGGGGGAATACAAATTTGGCTTTTGGAAATAACAGGCGTGAACTTTCCACTCAAACCCGACCTTTATCTGCTAGGCATAAAATCAAACGAAACTAAAAATCAAGATTGGTATCTGTTCTCTCATATAGTAACAGCGACCAGGATGGCCATTGCACAATACTGGAAAGATACCAACTTACCGCCAGATCAGTTAATTATAGCAAAAAAATTTAACTGCGCAGAATCTGACAAATTAACATACATCCTAAAAGATAGGCAAGACTCAGTTTTCTTTAAAAGCTGGAATAGATGGTACTCATGGTATAGTAGGAGACTAATGGATACCAAGGGATCTAACTAGACAGATTACTTAAGGAACCAATGTAAGGAATAAACAAGATAAGATTATAGTAAATTTGAGATAGAAATCTTGGTATAGTTATAAGCAATAATTGATAATTTAGACTGGGATGAACGTAATCTTCAATTTAAGGGACTAGATATTTCCCCGGTAGGTTTATGTATGTTTCCTCAGCTACCCTTCCCCTATTTCTGTTGATTGTGTGGTTTTATGTTGTAAATACTAATCGAGATTTAATTATTTTTTAAAAAAAAAAGAAGGTTGGCAGTTCAGCGGTTCTAATCCCTAGCGCCGCGTAACGGAGTGGGCTCCCGTTACTTGTCCCAGCTTCTGCCAACCTAGCAATTCTAAAGCATGTAAAAAATGCAAGTAGAAAAATAGGGACCCCCTTTGGTGGGAAGATAACAGCGTTCCGTGCGCCTTCGGCGTTGAGTCATGCCGGCCACATGACCACGGAGACGTCTTCGGACAGCGCTGGCTCTTTGGCTTTGAAACAGAGATGAGCACCGCCCCCTAGAGTCAGGAACGACTAGCACAGATGTGCGAGGGGAACCTGTACCTTTTTGTTTTTGAAAAACTTTTAATAGAATCTCAATTAAGAAGGACTCAGAAGCAGAATCGAACAGTTTAACCTTGGTTGTTCATTAAATCAGTTCTCCAGAACTTTCAGTTTTTAACCAGACTCCATATCTAAAAGGCCAGTTCGCTCTGGAGGTTAAAGTGTTGGACTAGTCTCCAATCTTGCCAAGTTGAAGACTTGTGGACTTCAACTCCCAAAATTCCCTTCCTGGTGGGGGAATTCTAGGAGTTGAAGGCCACAAGTTTAAAGCTGCCAAATTTGGAGACACCCTGGACTAGCTGTTAGAAGAAGTATGAAGATCTACACCTGTGCTACGTTATGTACTGTAAACCAGCTGGGTGACTTGAAGCCAATCATTCTATCAGATCAATCCAACTTATGGGCTGTTTTTGTAGGGAAAGTAGAAGGTAGGAACATTAGTGTCACTCTGGGAGGAAGATGGGAGGTCTCCAAATATATAAATAAAATGTATTTATTCATTTTATTTTATTCACATTTGTAACCCGCACCCATCTCACCACAAAGGGACTCAGGGCGGCGAACAGAGATATTAAAATAAATATACATAAATACAAAATATTATTAAATAATAATTAAATTAAATCAATACCCTGCTTAAAATAAATTTAAATTCAAAAACCCATAAATTAAAATTTTGATTTGTTATAAAAACAATGAGTGTGGAGTAGATCATGCTAGGCCGGCCAGGTGAAAATAGTAAGTTTTTAAGTGCCGGCGAAACAAGCGGAGGTCTGTGATGGAACGGAGATCAGGACGTAGGCCATTCCAGAGGGTAGGGCCCACCACAGAGAAGGCCCTTCCCCTGGGAGCCGCCAACCGGCATTGCCCGGTCGACGGCAAGCGAGTCGGTCGAAGGGATGTATGGGGTAGTAAATAATAAATAAATAAATTATTCACTCTTCCTTGAGATGGCATCAACATCACCTTGGCTTTTCTCAAATCAGTGTATTAGGGCTACAAATCCCCCAAATTTCGTCATAATATATCTAATATATCTGCCAGGAGTTTTCGTCATAATATATCTAAAAGGTACCCGGTGGTTTACTTTATCTCATTCGAAATTGTAGTTCATCCCAAAATGAATGGGTTACGATAAGATAGAAATGAGACAAATGACAGATTTTCCAAATTCATGGAATCTATGTCATGGTGGGTAGCTTAAATATTGGAATACTGTGATCATGTCCTACCCTGTTTCCATGAAAATAAGACCTCCCTGGATAATAAGCCCAATTGGGCTTTTGAGCGCATGCGCTAAAATAAGCCTTCCCCTCAAAATAAGCCCTCCATGAAAATATTGCAACACAACAGCAGCAGCCATGAGGTGACCATGCTTGCCGCCTCCTGCACCTCAAAAGTAATAAGGCCTCCCTGAAAATAAGGCCAAGCGCTTATTTGGGGGGTCAAAAGAAAATAAGACCCTGTCTTATTTTGGGGGAAACACGGTACATAAAAATTGAGTCCTATATACATATTTAGCCCTGTGTTAAATTTTATTCCAGTTTCTCAGTGAATATTGCTCTTGGTGAAATCCATACTTTCTTTCCAGGATCGGAAAGAAGCCAACATTGACTTACTCATATTTGATTGGCTTTTTCTATTTCACTGTCCCTTCGTTCACATCTTGTTTCACCCCTTCAGATGTAGTCCTGTCACTAGTATCTGTACCCCACAGAAGGTTTCTAGCTTCCTTAGTCATTATATCTTCAGGAAGTTAATTGGATGCTCTCGTTTCTATGATGGAGGCTCAGTGAGATTAACAGCCACTCCTTATCACCTTAAACTGACTGTAGAAGGTGGCCATTGCCTGTCAGGCATTGTCTTAATTATCCTTTAAACTCATCCATGATAACTCGGTCACAGTGGCTGCACAAGGAGTACAAGCGAGAGACAGAAAGTCTTGGAAGACGTTCAGAAAACGTGATTTAGTATGGGGGAATCAAATGTCTATTGATCCTTTAAACCAGGGGTCTCCAACCTTTGCAACTTTAAGTCTGAAGGACTTCAGCTTTGCTGGCTGGAGAATTCTGGGAGCTGAAGTCCTTCAGACTTAAAGTTGCAAAGGTTGGAGACCCCTGCTGTAAACGATTCCCAAAGAAGATAGTTCAGCTTGTTTCTACCAAACTCTTTCCTTTTCATCGCCTCGTATCACGATATAATTTCATTAGGGATGATGCTATTGGAAGGACTACCGTGCAGTGGGTGATTGAACATTATGTAAGGATGATGCCTGGGGACAGGGTGGTTCAGTGGCTAAGACGCTGACCTTGTTGATCAGAAAGGTCGGCATTTCGAATCCCTAGTTCCGTGTAATGGAGTGAGCTCCCATTACTTGTCCCAGCTTCTGCCAAACTAACAGTTCAAAAGCACGTAAAAATGCAAGTAGAAGATAGGGACCACTTTTGGTGGGAAGGAAACATGCTGGTCACATGACCACGGAGACATCTTTGGACCGCACTGGCTGATTTTGGAGGACCATTCCCCCCCCCCCCCCCAGTCACATCTACCCAGCCCACCAGAGTGAGGAGCCTGGGAATATTACAGGTCCCCTCTTCTAAGGAAGTCCATCTAGCAGGATGAAGAAGAAGGGCCTTCCCTGTGGTGGCTCCTTCCCTATGGAACATCATCCCCATGGAGATGAGATTGCCACCCCCCCCACACTTTGATACTCTTTCACAAGGGCCTGAATATCTGGCTTTGCCGATGGGACTGGGGTCTCCAGAGTGTGATGGAGCCCCTTCAAATGGCTCATTTGATTGTTGTCATCGGCGTGGGATGGGTGGGTAGAGGGTTATTATTTTCTTATTGTTTTTGTACTGGGCTTTTATTCTTGTAAGCTGGTTGGACTCACTGAGAGTGAGTTGAGTAGCCAGATAATTTTTCTTAAATAAATAAAATGGTATAGGGGTTCCTGCCTAAGCAGTGGGTTGGACTAGCTGTTATTCTATTCTATTCCATTCTATTCCATTCCATTCTCTTTGTTTGTTTTTATTCTATTCATTTCTGTTTTTATTCTATTTTAATTTGTTTCTGTTTTTATTCTGTTCTACTCTATTCTATTCATTTCCATTTCTGTTTCTATTCTATTCTAATTTGTTTGTTTTTATTCTATTCTATTAATTTCTGTTTTTATTCTATTCTAATTTGTTTCTGTTTTTATTCAATTCAATTCTATTCATTTCAATTTCTGTTTCTATTCTATTCTAATTTGTTTCTGTTTCTATTCTATTCTATTTTTTTAAACGTTTTTTTTGATAACTACATCTGGGTAAAATCTTTGTGTCATCATATTTAACAGTTAAATCATTTTTAATCTATTTTTATCTTACTTTTCATTTACATTTACATTGCCTTTTAATTCAATTCCTCCTCTATAATTCTATTCTATTCTATTCTATTCTACATAAAAATGTTAGAACAATTAATCAGTGGAACAGAAGTTGCCTCCAGAAGTTGTGAATGCCCCAACACTGGAAGTCTTTAAGGAGATGTTGGATAGCCATTTGTCTGAAACGGTATAGGGCTTCCTGCCTGGGCAGGGAGTTGGACTAGATGACCTCCAAGGTCCCTTCCAACTCTGCTATTGTATTGTATGGTAAATATTGCTAATAGGGACGAACAGATAGGAGTATACCTTGATAATCTTTCTGAAACGCTAACATCTTTCATGTCTTCGAGCCAGGTTTCCTGAAAATCACCTCCTTCCATAGGCGTTTGTTTGGATAGTGAAGCACCAAATGAATTTGAGTTCTTCTCAACTTATTTGCAAAGCCTCTCTGTCAGGAAGGGAATTTAGTTGGTAGTTATATCCTTGTTTGGGAAATATTGCTCCTATAAGCAAAGATATTGTTTCAGTTCCAGAGCCTTTTAAAGAACTTTGAATTCTAAATTGGCTGGTTTTATGGTGCTTTTATCGTCTGGTTTTAATTAATCAATTAATTTAGGAAATTTATATGCTGTCCATTCCCTTAA
Organism: Rhabdophis nuchalis; assembly: GCA_039707465.1. Classification (NCBI taxonomy): domain Eukaryota; kingdom Metazoa; phylum Chordata; class Lepidosauria; order Squamata; family Natricidae; genus Rhabdophis; species Rhabdophis nuchalis. The sequence goes on from CM077648.1 coordinate 113,858,556, forward strand.
TGGTGGTAGGCAGCTTACAAAGATACAATAAAAGTACCCATTAAAAAACAACACTGAAAACATAGCAAAAATCTAAAACAGTCGAATTAAAAAGGCTTGGACAAATGAATATTCTAGGTGTCCTTCTAAACCAGAGGTTCCCAAACTTGGGAGCTGGCTGGAGAATTCTGGGAGTTGAAGTCCACAAGTCTTAAAGTTGCCAGGTTTGGGAACCTCTGTTCTAAACTGTAGCCATAAAGGGGCCTGATTCCACTCCAAACGCATTTCATTGCACAACAAGAGCTACCGTGGGAAAAAAGCATTTAATGTTGATGTTAGGTGTATCCAGGGTCTGATGGCTCAGCGGTTAAAGACACCGAGCTTGTCAGCTAGAAAGTTGACACCCTGCGTTCGAGACCCGAGCACCACGGGATGGAGCGAGCTCCCATTATTTGCCCCAACTCCTGCTCACCTAGCAGTTCCAAAGCAATGCAAATGCAAATAGATAAATAGGTATCACTTCGGTGGGAAGGTGGCAGCGTTTCATGGCATATAGTCATGTTGGTGACATGGCCACAGAAATTGTCCTCAAGCAATGCTGGTTCTCTCAGCTAAGAAATTAACATCACCCCTTAGAGCCAGACATGACTGGACAGGGGAAACTTACATTTACTTTTCCCTAGATATATCTGTGAAATGTATGTGTGTAAAAATGTGTGTATGTGTGCTCCAGTATAACTCTGGAACGCCTCAACCAATTTCAACTAAACTTGGTACACAGATGGCTTAATCTCTGGAAACAAATACTGTGGGGCTAAGACACCCCTAAGACTCCTCAGGGTGTGTGTTCTGTTACGATACAGCCAGTTGTGCCTTAAAATGGCTTCTACTGTACTGCCGTAAAACGGCTTCTACTGTACTACCATAAAATGGCTTCTACTGTACAGCACAGTGGAGTTGCCATGGTAATGGTTTCACTGTTCTCCACAAGGGGGCTCCCTCTGGTAAGGGGGAAAATCCAATATTAGAAATTACGTTTGGTCCAGATATTGTCCCGTCCCCCCTAATAAATAAATACCCAGACAACACCGGGTTATCAGCTAGTAGTCTAGATGGATGGATGGATGGATGGATGGATGGATGGATGGATGGATGGATGGATGGATGGATGGATGGAAGAATGGATGGATGGAAGGAAGGATGGATGGATGGATGGATGAATGGATGGATGGATGGCAGAATAGCAATGTTCCAATATCTCAGGGGTTGCCACAAAGAAGAGGAAGTTAAACTATTCTCCAAAGCACCTGAGGGCAGAACAAGAAGCAATGGATGGAAACTAATCAAGGAGAGAAGCAACTTAGAACTGAAGAGAAATTTCCTGATGGTTAGAACAATTAACCTCTGGAACAGTTTGCCTCCAGAAGTTGTGAACGCCCCAACACTGCAAGTCTTTAAGAAGATGTTGGATAACCATTTGTCTGAAATGGTATAGGGTTCCTGCTTAGGCAGGGGGTTGGACTCGAAGACCTCCAAGGTCCCTTCCAACTCTGCTATTGTATTGTATTGTATAAGAATGGATGGATGGATGGATGAAAGGATGGAAGGAAGAATGGATGGACGCATGATGAATGGATTTAAACATTTATGTATATCAGAAATGATGGGCTAGAATCTAGTCCTGCATGTAGTTTAAAGCTATTTATACACCAAAGTGCTTTGGGCTCAGAAAACAACTGTAACGATTTCAGCATAGAACAGTCTTTCTCAGCCTTGAAAGACAGGCTAGCCGGGGGAATCTTGGGAGTCGAAGACCACACCTCTTCGACTGGCCAAGTTGTGAGAAACACTGTCATAGAGTGATGTTCTCCTCCCAGACACGAAACTAAATTCGGGCGGGTTACAAATCCCATGCAAGCAACCAAAAAACCAGCCCGTAGCAATTATTTCCTAAGTCAATTCATCCTGCAGTACAACCACAAGCCAGAATTCTTCACTGTTTTACTTGTTTTTGATAGTTTAGCATTTATAACTCTAAGTATTAAAATAGCCCTACTCTCAGCAGGGTTTTCATCTTTGCATTTCCCCTCCCTGGTGCTATGTTCTTTCAGCATGGACCACCTGGGTGTTGTCAGTGGTTACCTTTAAAAAAAAAATTACTTAATGTCTTTATTTTCGTAGCAAAACATTTGTGGTGGTTGGTTTTTTTTTTTTTTAAAGAGAGAACTTAAAAAATTCAAAACTGCAAACTAAAAATACAAACTAAGAAAGCGAAGCAAAGAAAAAAAATATTAGCATCGTTTGTGCTTATCGATACGAGAAGGGCGCAACTTACAACTACCATCGGGGCCAGAATTTTCGTTGCTAGCAAGGGGGGGGGCTGCTAAAGGAGTCGCCTGATTTTATGACCTTTTGACGGGGTTGTTAAGTGAATCCCTGCAATCCTGAAAGCAACGCGGACGGTTGTTTAACGGATCCAGCTTCGTCCATTGGTTTTGTTTGTCAGAAGCTGGCTGGGAAGATCGCAACTTGGCAATAATCACATCCCCAGGATCCCGTAACCATGATATAAATACACGCCAGATTGCAACGGGCCTGAATTTTGACTCTATAAACCACGTCAGACAAATTGCTCTCCAATCTTCTTCAAAATTTCTACTGATGGATTTTGACCGCATGAAAACAGGGATGCTACAACTGTCATAACAGAGAGTGCCAGTCATAAGTTGCTTTTTTTCAGTAATGTCCGACGGTCCTTAAACGAATGGTTGTAGTTGGAGGGCTGACTGTAATCTCTAGTTTACCAATGAATCAGTGGTGGGTTTCAAATTTTTTAGACCTACTGTGTAGGTGTGGCCTATTTTGTGGGCATGGCTTGGCAGTCACGTGACAGAGTGGGAGTGGCCACCTTTTAAAATGTGGTGAAACTCATTTAACAACGCTCTTGCTTAGCAACCAAAATTTTGGACTCAATTGTGATGATAAATTCTTTCTTTCTTTCTTTCTTTCTTTCTTTCTTTCTTTCTTTCTTTCTTTCTTTCTTTTTTTCTTTCCTTTCCTTTCCTTTCCTTCCTTCCTTCCTTCCTTCCTTCCTTCCTTCCTTCCTTCCTTCCTTCTTTCCTTTCCTTTCCTTTCCTTTCCTTCCTTCCCGTTGGGTTACTGGCAGCAGCGGGCCAGATTTACTTCCAGGTACACTGGTGGAACCCCCTCTCACCGGTTCTCTAAATTTCACCACCCGGCTCTCGCGAGTAGGTGCGAACCTGCAGAAACCCACCACTGCAATGAATCCACTACTGCAGGGGTGTCAAACTGGATTTCATTGAGGGCAGCATCAGGATTGTGTTTGACCTCCTGGACTGGGGAGTGTGAACAGCTCAACATCATTTGGGTTGGGGGTAGCTGTGGTGCTAAGGCAGGACTTCCCTCAGACTTTCCCTATGTCTCGTTATAATCTTCCTTCCTTCCTTCCTTCCTTCCTTCCTTCCTTCCTTCCTTCCTTCCTTCCTTCCTTCTTTCCTTCCTTCCTTTTCTTCTTTTTCCCTCCCTCTCATTCTCCTTTCTTCTTCTTTCCCCTTCTGTCTTCCTTTTTCCCTTCCTGGCTCTCTTCCCATCTTTCTCTTTGCTCTTTCCCTTTCTCCTTTCCTGTCCTTTCTTGCATGCTCAAATGCAAAAGGGAAAACATTTCGTCTTTTGTTTTTAGCTTGGTTTGCTAGCCCTCTGCCAGGGAAAAAGTGAAGGACCAGCCCATGGTACCTCTGCCAGCGAAAACGGAGCCCAGGAGGGAAGCGGCACTGCGGGCCAGATCTAAGCACCCAAGAGGCCAGATCTGGCCCACGGGCCTTGAGTCTGCCACCAGGGCTGGGATTCCAATTTTTTTTACTACTGGTTCTGTGGGTGTGTCTTGGTGGGCGTGGTAGGGGAAGGATACTGTAAAATCCCCATTTCCTCCCAATCAGCCAGGACTCAGAATAGATGGGGCGGAGCCAGCCATATGTGGTATTTGCCAGTTCTCCGAACTACTCAACATTTCCACTACCGGTTCTCCAGAACTGGTCAGAACCTACTGAATACCACCTCTGTCTTGTACTACTGTAATATGAACAGCGCATAAGGTCCCAATCTAGGGATGGCTATTCATAGCCACTTTCTTTTTTTTTTCTCCATCTCTCTTAATAAACCTAATAAAAGAGTAGAGTACTCTATCCCCTGTTTCCCCTCAAAATGGCAGCTCAAAAGATTGACGTCCTCAGGAATTTGCATCTTTAGGATTTGTTTATTTCACGAATGAAGGCGAATATACGTGCCCCAGAATAATGTTGCCGGATCCAATCTGGGTCCATCACTGGGGCCGGAGGTTTAGTTGGTCATGCCCACCCAGTCACATGACCGCCGAGCCACACCTACCCAGCTGGTCATTAGGGCAGAGAGCCGGTTGTTAAATTATTTGAAACCCTCCACTGCTAATATGCCTTCTGACTCCTATTTTCCTCACAACAAAACTCTGTGAGGTGGGTTGGGCTGAGTGAGAGTAACATGCCCGAGTCACCCAGAGGGCTTTCATGGCTAAGGCGGGACTTGAACTCACAGCCTCCTGCTTTCCAGCCTAGTGCCTTAACCACTAGACTAGACCAATGCTTCACTGAAGAAATTTTCCTCAGCTTGTTGGTATGCAAGCAGGTGAAGGTGTTGGCCAACATTATTCTCCTCTCTTTATCTTTTTTCTCTTTTTCTTTTCTCTCTTTCTCTTTCTTTCTCTTTCTCTGTATTTTTCTTTCTCTCTCTCTTTGTCTTTTTCTCCTTTCCTTCCTTCCTTCCTTCCTTCCTTCCTTCCTTCCTTCCTTCCTTCCTTCCTTCCTCTCTCTCGCTCTCTTTTTCTTTCTCCTTCTCTTTCTCTTTCTTGTCTTTCTCTGTCTTTTTCTTTCTCTCTCATTCTCTTTCTCTTGGTCTATTTTTCCTTTTTCTTTCTCTCTCCCTCTCTCTCTTTGTCTTTCACTTTCTCTTTCTTCTCCTTCTTTCTCTTTCTTCTTCTCTTTTTCTTTCTCCTTCTCTTTCTCTTTCTGTCTCTTTCTCTGTCTTTTTCTTTCTCTCTCTTTCTCTTTCTCTTGGTCTATTTTTCCTTTTTCTTTCTCTCTCTCTCTCTTTGTCTTTCACTTTCTCTTTCTTCTCCTTCTTTCTCTTTCTTCTTCTCTTTTTCTTTCTCTTTCTTCTCTCTCTTTTGCTTTAATCTCCCCCCCCCTCTCTCATTCTCTCTCTTTATCCTTCTCTTTCTCTCAATCTCATCGGGATGCTTGAAGGAGCAGCCTCTCAAGAAGAAGCTTTGGAACCAGCTGTCTTCAGCAATATTTTGATGGTTTGCATCCAAGACGCAAAGCAGCAGTGCTGTGTGTGCCAAGCTTAGTAAAGATCTGTATCATTAATTTCCCCACAGTGTCAGAGGAAAAAGTTTAGCAAGGAGCAAATGACATGAAAGTGACTCTTTAAAAAAAAAAAAAAAGATGCAGTTGCATTAGCGAGAATTAGGGGGATATTTTTGATCTGCAGTGGTGTATTATTCCCTTTGCTGTGAGCCCGCGTCACTTCCACTATTTTTACAAGAGAGGAAGAGAAGAAAGAAGCTTACAGGGAAGAGAAGAAAGAGAAATCAGGGGAGAATGCTTTCCAATGCAGTTGCACAGGTGGATTCCCCCCCCCTCTTCCCTGTCTCTTTCTCCCCCTCTCTTCCCTGTCTCTTTCTCCCCCTCTCTTCCCTGTCTCTTTCTCCCCCTCTCTTCCCGGTCTCTTTCTCCCCCTCTCTTCCCTGTCTCTTTCTCCCCCTCTCTTCCCGGTCTCTTTCTCCCCCTCTCTTCCCTGTCTCTTTCCCCCCTCTCTTCCCTGTCTCTTTCTCCCCCTCTCTTCCCTGTCTCTTTCTCCCCCTCTCTTCCCTGTCTCTTTCTCCCCCTCTCTCCCCTGTCTCTTTCTCCCCTCTCTTCCCTGTCTCTTTCTCCCCTCTCTTCCCTGTCTCTTTCTCCCCTCTCTTCCCTGTCTCTTTCTCCCCTCTCTTCCTGGTCTCTTTCTCCCCCTCTCTTCCCTGTCTTTTTCTCCCCCTCTCTTCCTGGTCTCTTTCTCCCCCTCTCTTCCCTGTCTCTTTCTCCCCCTCTCTTCCCTGTCTCTTTCTCCCCCTCTCTTCCCTGTCTCTTTCTCCCCCTCTCTTCCCTGTGTCTTTCTCCCCCTCTCTTCCCTGTGTCTTTCTCCCCCTCTCTTCCCTGTCTCTTTCTCCCCCTCTCTTCCCTGTCTCTTTCTCCCCCTCTCTTCCCTGTCTCTTTCTCCCCCTCTCTTCCCTGTCTCTTTCTCCCCCTCTCTTCCCTGTCTCTTTCTCCCCCTCTCTTCCCTGTCTCTTTCCCCCCTCTCTTCCCGGTCTCTTTCTCCCCTCTCTTCCCGGTCTCTTTCTCCCCCTCTCTCCCCGGTCTCTTTCTCCCCCTCTCTTCCCGGTCTCTTTCTCCCCCTCTCTTCCAGGTCTCTTTCTCCCCCTCTCTTCCCTGTCTCTTTCTCCCCCTCTCTTCCCTGTCTCTTTCTCCCCCTCTCTTCCCTGTCTCTTTCTCCCCTCTCTTCCCGGTCTCTTTCTCCCCCTCTCTTCCCTGTCTCTTTCTCCCCCTCTCTTCCCTGTCTCTTTCTCCCCCTCTCTTCCCTGTCTCTTTCTCCCCCTCTCTTCCCTGTCTCTTTCTCCCCCTTTCTTCCCTGTCTCTTTCTCCCCCTCTCTTCCCTGTCTCTTTCTCCCCCTCTCTTCCCTGTCTCTTTCTCTTACACTTTCTGTTTACTGTTTATTGGATTTATATGCCACCCTTCTCTCTCTCTCTCTCTCTCTATTCTGGATGTGCATCTATTTATAGTAATAGTAAAAGGTAAAGGTTCCCCTCACACATATGTGCCAGTCGTTCCTGACTCTAGGGGGCGGTGCTCTTCTCCTCTTCAAAGCCGAAGAGCCAGCTCTGTCCGAAGACATCTCCGAAGTCATGTGGCCAGCGTGACTAAATGGCAAAGGCACACGGAACGCTGTTGCCTTCCCACCAAAGGTGGTCCCTATTTATCTACTTGCATTTTTTACATGCTTTCGAACTGCTAGGTTGGCAGGAGCTGGGACAGGAACAGGAGCTCACTTTGTTACGCGGCGCTAGGGATTTGAACCTCCAAACTGCCGGCCTTTCTGATCGAAAAGCTCAGCGTCTTAGCCACTGAGCCACCACGTCCCTGATAGTAATAGTGCTTAGACTTAAATATCACTTCACAGTGCTTTCCAGCCCTCTCTGAGCAATTTACAGAGTCAGCATATTGCCCCCCCACAATCTGGGTCCTCATTTTACGCCCCTCAGAAAGGCTGAGTCAACTTTGAGCCCGTCAGGACCGAACTCTTGGCACATGGCAGAGTTAGCCTGCAATACTGCATTCTCACCACTGCGCCACCACGATTCTATATCAATCATCTTCATTCTGTCCTCTCCAGATGTTGGACTCCAGTCTCCAAAATCACAGCCAGCATGGTGTTTTTCGGCTGGCAGTTATGAGACCTGAAATCCATCCTACTGGGAGAGCACTAAATTCAGGGACGTGACTAGATTAGCGGCATTTTCTTCTAACTTCAGAGAAGATAATGGGGAGGGTCAGTGATAAAAGGGGCAGACACGGTTATCCTTCAGAGGGGCTTTGATCAAACAAGTGCTGAGGAATGCAGCAAGAATCTCGGGCAGCTTTCTAGATTCCTGTAGCTGACAGGTAGATCACAGAAAACCTTAAATGGCTGTTTAAGGAGAAGATGAATGGGTGAACTCTTGCAAACAGATAGTTTCTTTGCCTGGCAGTGATTATTCCAGCTTTTGAAGCTTTCCACCAAATTCTTTCAAGAAACGCTTTAAAAATATGTGTGTGGGTATATACAGAGATGTACCATTTACACTTTCCACTGCATATCACAGTGAATCTACAATAAAAAAAATAATTTTATTTTAAAACATTTAAAACAGGGGTCCCCAACCTTTGCAACTTTTAAGTCTGAAGGACTTCAGCTCCCAGAATTCTCCAGCCAGCAAAGCTGGGAGCTGAAGTCCTTCAGACTTAAAGTTGCAAAGGTTGGGGGCCCCTGATTTAAAGGATAAAAGAAATCACTGCCCCAAAAAGGAGAAAAAAAGAGGAAAATAAGAAAACAAAATAAAATACAAATATAAAATGGAATATAAAATGAATCAAGAGTGCGTGAAGGGTTGGTACCAGGGGTGAAATTCAGCAGGTTCTGAAAGGTTCTGGAGAACCGGTAGTGGAAAGTTTAAGTAGTTCAGAGAACCGGCAAATGCCACCTAATAATAATAATAATAATAATAATAATTTTAATTTATAACCCGCTCTCTCTCCCCGAAGGGACTCGAGGACTCTGTCTGGCCCCAGAGTGGGGAGGGATGGAAATTTTGCAGTATCCTTCCCTTGCCACGCCCACCAAGCCACGCCCACAGAACCAGTAGTTTAAAAAAAATAGAATTTCACCACTGGTTGGTACCACTTTATAATGCCTTGGTAAGAAGACCACACTTGGAATACTGCAGCCAGTTTCGATGGCCCTGATATCAAAAAGGTGTTGAGATTCTAGAAAAAAGAGGGCAGAGAAGGGTGAGGGCTCCAACATTGGGAGGCTTTTCAGTCTGCTGTGGCCTAGAGGTGGAGCTCCCGCCTCCCAATCAGGAGATTGTGAGTTCAATCCTAGGTAGAGGCAGATGGAGGGTCTCCTGCTTGGGCAGGGGGTTGGACTAGATGACCTGCAAGGTCCCTTCCAACTCTGTTAATCTGTTAAGAGCTTAGATAGCCATTTGTCTGACATGACATAGGGTTTCCTGCTTGAATTAGGGGGTTGGGTTTAAAAAAAAACCTCCAAGATCACTTCCAATTCTGTCATTCTGTTAAAATATTACTAAATAAACAGAAATTATATTTGTCATAAAATTTAAAATCTATTATGTCATAGAATAGAATAGAATAGAATAGAATAGAATATATGGAATGGAATAGAATAGAAAATATGGAATGGAATAGAATAGAAAATATGGAAAGGAATGGAATAGAATAGAATAGAATAGAATAGAAAATATGGAATGGAATAGAATAGAATAGAATAGAAAATATGGAATAGAATAGAAAATATGGAAAGGAATGGAATGGAATGGAATGGAATGGAATAGAATAGAATAGAATAGAATAGAAAATATGGAATGGAATGGAATAGAAAATATGGAATGGAATAGAATGGAATGGAATAGAATAGAATAGAATAGAATAGAAAATATGGAATGGAATAGAATAGAAAATATGGAATGGAATGGAATGGAATAGAATAGAATAGAATATAATAGAATAGAATAGAATAGAAAATATGGAATGGAATAGAATAGAAAATATGGAAAGGAATGGAATGGAATAGAATAGAATAGAATAGAAAATATGGAATAGAATAGAATAGAATAGAAAATATGGAATGGAATAGAATAGAAAATATGGAATGGAATAGAATAGAAAATATGGAATGGAATAGAATAGAATAGAATAGAATAGAATAGAATAGAATAGAATTCTTTATTAACCAAATGAGAATGGGCGTTCGTCTTTGGTGCAGATGCTCTCAGTGTACATAAAAAGACAAGATACATTCATCATGAATCATAAGGTAGAGCACAATGATAGTCATAGAGTTTGTCTTATTAATAGAATGCCATTATATACTTTTACTTTACATACAAAAGGATGTAAAAACAATCAATTAAATTAAGGTTGAGATATAATAATTGCAAAAATTGACATGAAAAACAAGTAATGACTATGGAAGAAACGCATAGAAGTTTGTGATTAAACTGGCACATTTTTTATAATTTATAATTTGTAATGGAAGATGGCTTCTTATGTTTTTTTCCAGCTATGTTTGTTTTATCTGTGTTTGTTCAAAATAAATAAAAAATTACACCCCCCCCCCAAATTGAAGATAGTCATAGAGTACAAATAAGCAATCAGGAAACAATCAATATCAATATAAATCATAAGAATGCAAGCAACAAAGCTGCAATCATGCAGTTGTAATTGGGAGGAGTTGGGTGATAGGAACGATGAGAAAACTAATAGTAATAGTAATGCAGCCTTAGTGAATAGTTTGACAGTGGTGAGGGAATTATTTGTTTAGCAGAGTGATGGCATTTGGGGGGGGGGGAAACTTTTCTTGTATCTAATAATAATAATAATAATCTTTATTGTCATTGTACTAAAATTACAATGAATGTAATTTACAGTAATAATACAGAAAGTAATCTACAGTAGTTGTTCTGGTGTGCAGTGCTCTACAGCAGGGTCCCCAACCTTTTTGGCACCAGGGACCGGTTTCATGTTTAAAAAATTGCGCGGACCGGTGGCCAGGGTTCGGTTGGCATAGAGGGGGAGCAGGGGGGAGAGGGAACAGGCGGCGCATGCGCACGCGGGGGGGGTGTGAGTCAGCTCACTCACCCCTCTCGGGCCTCCAACGGTGCGAGCAGCCGCGCCTGCGCTCTCCCGCCCCTGGTGCATGCTCTGCCCAGGGGGCTGCCCCCTCCTCCCTCCTCCTCCTCTCCGCCCCTTTCTAAGAGTTGTACCGCTCACTGCGGCCCGGTTCCTATCAAGCCACGGACCGGCACCGGTCCACAGCCCGGGGGTTGGGGAGCCCTGCTCTACAGTGTTGTTTTGAGGGTAGGAGTTGAAACAATTTATGTCCAGGATGTGAGGGGTCCATTTTCAACATATTCACGGCCCTCTTTTTGACTCACGCAGTGTACAGGTCCTTGATGGATGGAAGGCAGGTTGGTAGCCATTGTTTTTTCTGCAGTTCTGATTCTCCTCCGAAGTCTCTGTCTGTCTTGTTGGGTTGCAGAGCCAAACCAGACAGTGATGGAGGTGCAGATGACAGACTCCATCATTCCTCTATAGAACTGAGTCAGTAGCTCCTTGAGCACTTTGAGCTTCCTGATTAATTAGCCAACACTCCAGAAGATAGGCTTAAGATACAGAAGGATCTTGACAAACTTGAACATTGGGCACTATCTAATAAAATGAAATTCAATTGTGAAAAAAGTAAGGTTCTACATTTAGGCAAGAAAAACAAAATGCACAAGTACAGTATAGGTGGTACCTTGCTCAATAGTAGCAACTGTGAGAGGGATCTTGGAATCCTAGTGGACAACCATTTAAATATGAGCCAGCAGTGTGCAGCAGCTGCCAAAAAAGCCAACACAGTTCTAGGCTGCATAAACAGAGGGATAGAATCAAGATCACGTGAAGTGTTAATACCACTTTATAATGCCTTGGTAAGGCCACACTTGGAATACTGCATACAGTTTTGGTCGCCACGATGTAGAAAAGACGTGGAGACTCTGGAAAGAGTGCAGAGAAGAGCAACCAAGATGATTAGGGGACTGGAGGCTAAAACATATGAAGAACGGTTGCAGGAACTGGGTATGTCTAGTTTGATGAAGAGAAGGACCAGGGGAGACATGATAGCAATGTTCCGATATCTCAGAGGGTGCCACAAAGAAGAGGGAGTCAAACTATTCTCCAAGGCACCTGGGGGCAGGACAAGAAGCAATGGGTGGAAACTAATCAAGGAGAGAAGCAACTTAGAACTAAGGAGAAATTTCCTGACAGTCAGAACAATTAACCTCTGGAACAGCTTGCCTCCAGAAGTTGTGAATGCCCCAACTCTGGAAGTCTTTAAGAAGATGTTAGATAGCCATTTGTCTGAAATGGTATAAGGTTCCTGCCCACGCAGGGGGTTGGACTAGAAGACCTACAAGATCCCTTCCTTGACTGTTCTCTTCGTTTCTATGCCCCATTGCCAAGTATCGTTGCAAGTTAAGGACCAGGTATGTCAAAATATCTTCGCCCACCCCACCAATGCATTGCATTGCATTGCATTGTATTGTATTAATCAGTGGAACAAGTTGCCTCCAGAAGTTGTGAATGCTCCAACACTGGAAGTTTTTAAGAAGAGGTTGGATAGCCGTTTGTCTGAAGTAGTGTAGGGTTTTCTACCTGAACAGGGTGTTGGACTAGAAGAATTCCAAGGTCCCTTCCAACTCTGTCATCCTGTTATATTCTGCCTTTAGTTTAGTGATAATAACAGTGAGTAAATTTATTCCTAAAAGCATGTAGTCTCCCTTTAGCTTTGGCGAGTTTCACGCTTCTCTTGTAAATTTGTTAATTTTATAATTTTTGTTTGCATGTAGCTGTGGCTTACAGAAGGAAGACTCCCCTTACTTCTCTCCATAAATAACACTTGTAATCAAACTGGGCTTGAAAGCATTAATTACTTAGCGCAATTAATGTGTTCATTAATAAATTGCAAGTTTTAAAAGTGGATTTTAAATTGGATTCCAGTTGAACTTTGCCCTCTTTGAAAATGCGGCCTTATTGGAGTCAACATTTATGTAAGTGACAGATTTTCTTCTTAATTCAAAAAGGCATTTTTTAAACAAACAAACAAATAAATAAATAAATGATATTCTCATGTTTAATTTTCCAGAGAGGGGGGAAATTAAATGGCCTTATCAGAATGAGCTGGCCATATGTATTTTAATTGGCTAATTAATCAAATTTCTCAGCTCTGTACAACTTCCTTCAAATGCGCTTTGCCCTACCTAGGTTGGAGAGTCTTCACCTTCAATTCAGGGAGTAATTGAGGATGAGTGCTCTAGAGGCCACCTAGTCCAACCTCCTACTCATGGTAGAAAGCCAAATTAAAGTATTACGGCTCTTCCGTCTCAACTTGGATGCCTCCAATGAAGTTCAACAACTTTCATCGTTAGGACTGAATGTCTATCATTCAGTTGGAATCTGCCGACCTGCAATTTTTGAGACCCAAACTTAAAACGAGGAAGGGTGTCCTGATTGTGAGAGATATTGAACAGTGGGTGGAAACTAATCAAGGAGAGAAGCAACTTAGAACTAAGGAGAAATTTCCTGACAGTTAGAACAATTAACCAGTGGAACAGCTTGCCTCCAGAAGTTGTGAATGCCCCAACCCTGGAAGTCTTTAAAAAGATGTTAGATAGCTATTTGTCTGAAATGGTATAAGGTTCCTGCCCACGCAGGGGGTTGGACTAGAAGACCTACAAGGTCCCTTCCAACTCTGCTATTGTATTGTATTGTATTGTACTCCATCACTGGAGACTTTCAAGAGAAGGCTAGGAGAGGTTTGGATGGGATGATCTGAGGATTCTTGCCCTAGGCAGCGAGGTCTAGGACAGGGGTCTCCAACCTTGGCCATTATAAGCCTCGCGGACTTCAACTCCCAGAATTCTGGGTTAGGGTTGGAGTTATAATTCTGAGAGTTGAAGGCTTAAAATTGCCAAGGTTGGAGACCCTTGGTCTAGAAGGTCTCCAAATTCTCTTCCAACTCTAAGATTCTCTAAGATCATATAGTTGGTTTGGTGGCCTAAATTACCCCTTTCCAGCTCTATGATCCTTAGATATAGTGGTTTGTCACAAAATCCACAATTTCAAAACATAGAGTGAGACATTGACATCATATTGGGCTCAAATGTGTTATTCCCCCAAAGTCTTCTTCTCTAAGAGAAGGAGCCAGCCTTCTACTTCATTTTAGGACATTTCTGAACCTCTTTGGAGGGGACTCCATTATTCCACGATGGCTGAAGGTGATGGTGCTATGGGTAATCCTAGACCTATTGCCCCACTCGAGCCCAAAATTGATGTTGCTAGTGATACGGTTGTTAAGAGAGCTTTGCTCCATTTTACAACCTCCCTTGCAAGAATTCTTAAGTGAATCACTGTGTCAGGCCCGGAAGCCATCTTTTGCATTGGGCCTTCAGATCTGCTGTGGGAAATTGGGAGGGGGGAATCATACGGAGTGTAATAGATACAGTCAAAATAACATTCCTTTCTCAGAGAGTCAAGGACGTCTTGCCCTGCACCTGGAGTGGTGTGACTGGGAGGCACCTCCAGTTGGGACGGTGCCTGATTGGACCATGTGATGGGCGTGTGAGTGTTGGGCAAGGACTTGGACTTTCACTTGGGTGGGAAAAACCTGGAACCTTTCAGATTCGGGTTTTCCCACCTGTGCCAATAGGACATCTCTAATAAGATGGAACTATGAGGAACCTCAAGCTTCAGAGTCTTCTCTCGTTGGGGGACATTGCTTGGAACCCTGACATTAACCCGAATCTGAAACACTGACACACTGCACTTATTAGGTTAGTAACACGGTCGTTAAGTGAATCTGGCTTCCGCTTTGACTTTGCTTGTCCGAAGGCCAACAAAAGACGATCACAAGACCCCAGGACACTGCAACCGTCATAAATATGAGCTGATTGCCAAGCGTCTGAATTTTGATCATGTGGCCATAGCAGTCGTAAATGTGAAAAATGGTCGTAAGTCACTTTTTCCGGTGCTCTCGTAACTTTGAATAGTCGCTAAGCTAATTGCCCTAGGTCGGGGACTCCGTGCCCTGCATTTGGTTCAATTTGGTTGCACATTTTTGCTTTCATTCTTCAATCCATCTCTGGATTTAAGAAGAGGTTAGATAGCCATTTGTCTGAAGTGCTGTAGGATTTCCTGCCTGAGCAGGGGGTTGGACTAGAAGACCTCCAAGGTCCTTTCCAACTCTGTGATTCTATTCTGTTCTAGATTCTAGTTTTTCAAAGGTGATCCTAAAGTTGTGACATCAAAATTTTCCTTCTCTGGAGGCTCAAGCTGGCTTGCTCATTTCGAAATACCAGTAGTCCTTGTTTTACGACCACAATGAAGCTCAAAATTTCCATTGCTAACGGAGACATTTGTTAAAGATGTTTTGCCCCATTTTATACCCTTTCTTGCTACAGCTGTTAAGTGAATCATGGCCGTTGTGAAGTTAGTAACACGGTTCTTAAGTGAATCTGGCTTCCCCATTGACTTTGCTCGTCAGGTGGTTTCAAAAGGTGGTCACAGAACGCTGGAACATTCAAGGTCCCTTCCAACTCTGTTATTCTATTCTGTTCTAAGCTGTTTGGAAAGATGGTGTAATGGTGGACAGGACCACATGGTTTTTTTGGGGTCCTGGGCAAAATGAGTACATGGGTGAGAGAGAGAGAGATGTATACCCTCTCTTGGGCCCCGGCTTAGAGCTTCCTGTTTCTGTGTAAGGGCAGGTATACTGATTGGTTGTCAGACTCCCATGGGTCTACGTAGGGGTAACTTTGTTACCTTGAGTCCCATTCTTGGTTGGTTGGTTTGATCACTGCACAGTCTCCGTGGCTTCCCTAATTTCTCTAATAATTGGAAGAGATCCCTCGGGATGTTTCCCCTTGAGATTTCATTTTAAGGAGCCCGGGAATCAGATCACTTTTTAGGCCCTTGAAAACGTCCAACCTTTGAGAACCACATCAAAAAAAAATAAAAAAAAATTCCTTTTCTTGGGGGAGAAAAAATAAAAAAATAAAAAAAATTCCTTTTCTATCACGTTGCATAATAACAATCCAGACACAGAGGGGAGAAAAAAATATATTTTTTTTGCACATCACTAATTTGATCACCGGCTTTTCAAACGCGCCCACTTTCTTTTCTCCTGCAAGTAATTACCGAGATTACATCTGAAATGCATTTCTTTTCCTTTTTTCCCTGTGTGTGTGTGTGTGTGTGTGGAGTGGGTTAATCTACTCACTGCTCTCCATCCCCCATGCAATATTCAGGATCCATAGTGCCGCTCGACTAAAAATAGCCAGTTTTCCAATCCAAAACGGGAGAGATTTTCCCTTGTTTTTTCAGTCGCATCTACCGGCAGCCCAGTCTTTAGTTTAAAGTTAAT
This sequence comes from Rhabdophis nuchalis, assembly GCA_039707465.1. Taxonomy (NCBI): domain Eukaryota; kingdom Metazoa; phylum Chordata; class Lepidosauria; order Squamata; family Natricidae; genus Rhabdophis; species Rhabdophis nuchalis. Next base: position 113,874,361 of record CM077648.1, read on the forward strand.
GGGGCTTGCACAAAAAGGATCCAGAAGATGTGTGTGTGTGTGTGTGTGGTGCTTGTGTGTGTGTGTGTGTAGGAAAACATTTGCTCCCACATTGCTACTAGCAACAACCCAAAAGTCAAACTATTTACACTAAGTCCCCCATCGCAATGCTCTGCCGTCCCAGTTTGTCTGCCGCGACGTTAGCAACAATTAATAAATCCTAATAATGCTCTTAAACCACTGTGGCAGCTGCATAAGGGGAAAAAAACCGATCCTCAGGAATACCGTTTTAATGGCATTGTTGTTTTGGTAATGTTTCCTTTCCAACGGGCTCTCCCGATCTCCCAGGATCCTTTTGCAATCTCCTAGCGATCGCCTCCGGTTAAAAAAATCATCCTCATCCTCATCCAGGTATTTCGATGCAAAGTTTCAAATTGTTCTTTAGCCTACCCAGGGTTGCCCGTTTCAATGTTTCCAAGGAAGTATTGTTCTTATGTGACAACAGGTCACGGAGATTCTGCATTAATTACACTAACATATGGTTATTAACAGATTTCTAGCCCAGGGAGCAATACTTTACAATGTTATCTTCCAGATAGTCAGATGTTAGCCATATTGTCAGTGCTGGCAGCTATTGTTTCACTCATTTACTTCACAGAGCTAATTACTCCCTAATAATAACTTTACCTTGGAGTTTTTCACTCGCTTGTGCCAGCAAACCTGTTCACACTACATATGCTAATTATTGGCACTTATTCATTATGTTAAGATAGCTTTAAGATCAAGCTGTGCAGGCTGGCTTTCGGTATAGAACCAGCTGGTTGCAAACTTTTTTTTTTTCTCTTCCTCGTTTTTATTTTTTTTCCCCCTCCCTCCCCTCCTCCTAACTAAAGTCATTAAAACTTTTACGATGGTATCATCTTATTATCTTAACAAGATTTGGTGTTGGAGAAGCTGAATTATTTTCAGTTTATCGCTCCCGCCCTCCAAACAAGGGCATATCTGTAACAAGATGTATCTCATTTTTATAATCGCTTTCTCCCTCCCCCCCTTAATCATCTATATAACACTTTTAATGTGTTCTGCTATCGTTATCTTAGAACTCTACCATCTGCGGTAAAGACGCAGGACAAATCCCCCCACCCCCTCTTGTCCAATAATTTTTTTGTCACCGCGTTTTACTTAGGGCTGAACTGATGGAATTGTCTGGTGAGTTTCGGAGAGGCGGTGTAGGGGGCACAGAACGGGAAGAAGAAAAAAGGAGAGACATTTGCAAATGTCATGAGTTAAGCAGATATTAGGTAGGGGATATGTGTAGCTCAAGGTTGAACTGGGGAGTCCTTGGTGGTCTCTGAGCTTAGTTGTTTTCTTGCAGACGTTTCATTACCCAACTGGGTAACATAATCAGTGCTAGAAGGAGGTGGGGTTTTCCGTCTGTTTTCTGTTCTGTTCTATTCTATTGAATGTTTGTAGCTCAGGGTTGAACTGTGGGGTCTTTGGTGGTCTCTGAGCTTGGTTGTTTTTTTGCAGACATTTTATTACTCAACTGTGTAACTTAATCAGTGCTAGAGGGAGTGGGGTTTTCTGTCTGTTTTCTATTCTATTCTATTCTATTCTATTCTATTCTATCCTATTCTATTGAATGTTTGTAGTTCAGGGTTGAACTGTGGGGTCTGTGGTGGTCTCTGAGCTTGGTTGTTATTTTGCAGACATCTTATTACTCAACTGTGTAACTTAATCAGTGCTAGAGGGAGTGGGGTTTTCTGTCTGTTTTCTATTCTATTCTATTCTATCCTATCCTATTCTATTGAATGTTTGTAGTTCAGGGTTGAACTGTGGGGTCTTTGGTGGTCTCTGAGCTTGGTTGTTATTTTGCAGACATCTTATTACTCAACTGGGTAACTGCATCAGTGCTAGAGGGAGGGGTTTTCTGTCAGTATTCCATCCTATTCTATCCTATCCTATTCTATTGAATGTTTCTATCTCAAGGTTGAACTGAATCTCTTTGGTGGTCTCTCAGATTGGTGTTTTTCCTGCAGACGTTTCATTATCTAACTAGGGAACATCATCAGTGACTGATGATGCACTGAGCACTGATCATATTACCTAGTTGGGTAACGAAACGTCTGCAAGCTCAGAGAGCACCAAGGATCCCAGAGGTGATGTGTTTATTTGTGTTATCAGTAATTAGGGTTAAGGGTTGTCCCAAACATCAAGATGCCACCTACCAACTTCCCTGTTGCCCACATTGAAACAGGATCTGAGAAATCACATGGCTGCTTTAAAGGAATGAAAGTAAAGAGAGGCTCTATTCAGCATCTCCTTGAAACTGAATTTGGACGGCTCCGCATCCCTTTTCTTCTTGTGAGAAGTGTTTAAGTTGAGAACCTACGTAGCGTCATGATTAAAATGGTGGATTAGGAGAACGGAGACCTACATTCCCAGGCCCTCCTCAGCCATAGAACCTTCCAGAAGACTTTGGGCCAGTCCTTCTCTTTCAACCCCACCGTACAAGGTTGTTGTTGTTGTGGGGGGAAATAGAGCAGGTAGCACTACGTCGGCCATCTTCTACTCTTATTGTAGAAAGAAGGATAGGTTAAAAAACCCGACATACAGTATACAGTATTCGTGTTATCCTTATCAAATGTTCTACAGAACGTGTAACACAAGGCAACTGGGCGATTTCTTCTTTAGTTCCATTTTTCATAGATGGATGGGTGGGTTGGTTGGTGGGTGGATAGAAAGATATAGAGGTGGATGGATGGATGGATGGATGGATGGATGGATGGATGGATGGATGGATGGATGGATGGATAGGCAGACTATATAGATTAGATAGATGGATGGATGGATGGATGGATGGATGGATGGATGGATGGATGGATGGACAGGCAGACTATATAGATTAGATGGATGGATGGACGGACGGACGGACGGACGGACGAACGAACGGACAGACAGACAGACTGACTATATAGATTAGATAGATAGATAGATAGATAGATAGATAAATGATAGATAGATAGATAGATAGACAGACAGACAGACAGACAGACAGACAGACTATATAGATTAGATAGATAATAGATAGATGATAGAGATAGATAGATAGATAGATAGATAGATAGATAGATAGATAGATAGATAGATAGATAGATAGATAGACATATATAGATTAGATAGGTAGATGATAGATAGATAGATAGATAGATAGATAGATAGATAGATAGATAGATAGATAGATAGATAGATAGATAGATAGATAGATAGATAGATAGACAGACAGACAGACAGACTATATAGATTAGATAGATGATAGATAGATAGATAGATAGATAGATAGATAGATAGACAGACAGACAGACAGACAGACAGACAGACAGACAGACAGACAGACAGACAGACATATATAGATTAGATCGATAATAGATAGATAGATAGATAGATAGATAGATAGATAGATAGATAGATAGATAGATAGATAGATAGATAGATAGATAGATAGATAGATAGATAGATAGACAGACAGATAGACAGACAGACATATATAGATTAGATCGATAATAGATAGATGATAGATAGATAGATAGATAGATAGATAGATAGATAGATAGATAGATAGATAGATGATAAATAGATAATACTGTAATATAATATATCATTATCTATCTATCCATCCATCCATCCATTATCTATTAATTCTTCTAATTTTCCTTCTAATTTAAAATAGATGTGTGTGTATCTGCAATATTTAATCTTATTGTAAAATAACCAGAGTTGCTCTATCCATGAAGTGGGTGGCATAGAAAATTGAATTAAATAGAAAAGGGAGTAAGATAAAAATTTTACCTATTAAAATTCTGAGATCCCTGAGATCAGGCTGAACCTCAAATAATTTACAAGAGAGCAGCAAGACTTCTTGCAAAAGTCAAAGCTTGTTTTTTTTCTCTCCCCCCCCCCCATCCCCCATGGTCCCTCCCCACCCACCAAATTCTTGGGTGATCCCTGAGCTTTGCCTGAAACAGACACAGTTTTTGGAAAAGTGGCCTCAATGCATTTTGGAAATAAAGTCCCTGCAATGTGGCACTGGAAAAATAGTGTTTGTTCTTTTCATTTTATTGCATGCGTATGTTTTGACTTCTGAAATTGCAGTTGGCAGTCCCTCTGCAAAGAGAGGCATGTCATATCCATGACTGACATTAATATATATGGATCCCGCCACCCCCCGCCTTACGATGGGTGTCGAAATCAAGTGCCAATTCTAAGATATCTCAAATTCGGTTTTCTGAGTCGATTTTCGTAAGATCCAGTGGGGAGATCTTAAATGGGGACTGGAGCATACAGCAGTGGTGGGTTTCTGCAGGCTCGCACCTACTCGCGAGAGCCGGTTGGTGAAATTTAGAGAACCGGTGAGAGGGGGTTCCACTGGCGTACCTGGAAGTAAATCTGGCCCGCCGCTGCCAGTGACCCAACGGGAAGGAAGGGAAAGGAAAGGAAGGAAGGAAGGAAGAAAGAAAGAAAGAAAGAAAGAAAGAAAGAAAGAAAGAAAGAAAGAAAGAATTTATCATCACAATTGAGTCCAAAATTTTGGTTGCTAAGCAAGAGCGTTGTTAAATGAGTTTCACCACATTTTAAAAGGTGGACACTCCCACCCTGTCACATGACTGCCAAGGCACACCCACAAAATTGGCCACACCTACAGAGTAGGTTCTAAAAAAATTTGAAACCCACCACTGGCATACAGGTAGCCCTCGACTTACGACCACCCCTGAGCCCAAGATTTCTGTGGCTGAGTGATACGGTCGTTAAGTGAGCTTTGCCCCAGTTTACGCCCTTTCCTTGCCACAGCGCTTCAGGGAATCACTGCAGTGGATAAGTTAGGAACCCGATTGTTCATTGAATCTCTGCTTCCCCAGTTGACTTTGATGGTCAGAAGGTTGCAAAACGGGGATCCTCGCGACCTCGGGACACAGCCACGGTCATAAATACAAACCCGATGCCAAGCGTCTGCATTTTGATCACGTGATCATGGGGGGGGGATGCTGCAGAGGTCATAACTGGCCCTAAATCGCTTTTTTTCCAGTCCTGTTGTAACTTTGAACGGTCGCTAAAAAAACCCGTTGTAAGTCGAGGACTACCTGTACAAAAACGGAGGCTGGGGATAGCAACAGGGGAAAGGATCTACAGATATTTGGTCCTTAACTTTTGTAGTTTTTTTCCCCCTCTTGTGAATCCCACTGCGTTTAGGCCCGTGATGGCGAACCTATGCCGCGTGTGCCACAGGTGGCATACAAAGCCCTTTCTATGGGCATGCGAGCCGTTGCCCCAGCTCAGCTCCACCACGCCTACGTGGGCGCCTTCCACCGGGCGCCTTCCACCTACGCGGGCGCCTTCCACCAGCTGATTTTCAGGTTGCACACATGGAGGGTGGGGTGGTGATGTGCACCAGTGGTGGGATACGACCGGTACGCCCCAGTACGGGGGTATCGGTGCCTTCTGCGAGCACCAGGTACCGTTCCAGTACAGTACTCCGAAGGGGACAGCTGCCCACCTGCTCTCCTTACCTGTATTTGAGCTGTTTGGGGCTTCCGCACACAGAGCGTACAGCGCCTGCATGACACTCCGCTGAGCAGCTGGATCGTCGCAGAGTGTTGCGGGCAGTAAGTACGCATGTGGTGGCCGCCCGGCCCTATTGCATCATACCGGCTGTAACGGGAACCGGAATCCACCACTGATGTGCACATACGCGGGGGGGGTGGGGGCGTGAGGGAGGTCACGTGTGCATATACATGGACAACACGGGGGAGGGGTGTGGTGCCACACCCACACGCCGCAGCCCACTTTTGGCCCCAGGAGGCTGCAGGGAGGCCTACTAGGCCCAAAATGAGGCGCGTGGGGGCTGCATGGATAATAATAATAATAATAATAATAATAATAATAATAATAATAATAATAATAATAATAATAATAAATTTAATTTGTAGACCGCTCCCTCTCCCCGAAGGGACTCGGAGCGGTGCACAGGGGAATTAAAACATACAAACATAGTAACATAAATATATATAAAATCAGATTAAACAATTTATCCCTGCGCTAAAAACCCAAAATACTAAAAACTAAACCCCTTAAAAACCCGATTAAAACAGTAAACAGATGACTAACCTAGGCCGGCCAAGCAGAAAAAGTGTGTTTTTAATTTTTGACGGAAGGAGCGGAGGTCCGTAGTTGTTCTAATATCGGGGGGCAGGTCGTTCCAGAGGGTCGGGCCCGCCACAGAGAAGGCCCTTCCCCTGGGCTCCGCCCGCTGGCATAGCCTAGTGGACGGCACCCGGAGAAGTCCCTCTCTGTGGGAGCGAATTGGCCGCAGGGATGGAGAGGGCAGGAGGGTGGCGCATACATGCACATGGAGAGCACGCGGAGGGTGTCATGCGCGGGGGGAGCAGGGGGTATCAGGTGCACATTGCATTATGGATGCGGGCGTGCGCACGCTTTTGGCACACAATAACAAAAAAGGTTAGCCATCCGTGGTTTAGGCTGTGGTGATGGTGGCATCAGGTCTAAAACTCTTTTTTTGTAATTTCCCAAGCTCTTAATCCTCTCTCCCTGCTTGATGATAGCTTCAATTCCACTGTCTGCTCTAATGTTGCTAAATATATATATATATATTGGTGGGGTTGGAGGGAGAAATGAGAGTCGAATTGTCTCATTTTAATTTCTTTCATTGTCCTAGTACCTTTTTTTTAAAAAAAAATAAGGGTTCTGAAATAATTGTAGGCTTAACTTAATTGTAGATTACGAGATAAGCGATAGGGAAAAATGTACAGTGCAGATATGTAAATAGTAAATAAAATAAATATATGGAGCAGTAAGAACTGTAAAGAACTAACGATTAATAAATGTAAGATGTAGATAGACAGAAATAACTGGAAATGTAGTAAGATGATATATGATGTTACTTGGTAACTGTATACAGATAGGCCAGTGGTGGGTTTCAATTCTTTTTAGAACCTACTCTGTAGGTGTGGCCTATTTTGTGGGCGTGGCTTGGCAGTCATGTGACAGGGTGGGAGTGGCCAACTTGTAAAATGTGATGAAACTCATTTAACAACGCTCTTGCTTAGCAACCAAAATGTTGGGCTCAATTGTGAGGATAAATTCTTTCTCTCTCCCTCTCTCTCTCTCTCTCTCTCTCTCTCTCTCTCTCTCTCTCTCTCTCTCTCTCTCTCTCTCTCTCTCTCACTCACTCACTCACTTACTTTCTGCCTTCCTTTCCTTTCCTTCCCATTGGGTTACCGGCAGCGGCAGGCCAGACTTACTTCTGGGTCCGCCGGTGGAACCCCCTCTCACCGGCTCTCTAAATTTCACCATCCGGTTCTTGCGAGTAGGTGCGAGCCTGCAGAAACCCACCACTGATATAGGCCCTATATATTATAGGGCAGGGGTCTCCAACCTTTGCAACTTTAAGTCTGAAGGACTTCAGCTCCCGGGAGCTGAAGTCCTTCAGACTTAAAGTTGCAAAGGTTGGAGACCCCTGGTATAGGGGGTGAGTCCCTCCCAGTTGTATCTATGTCGGTTTGCCTTGTTAACGTCCTTTTTCCGCTTTCTTTCTCTTTTTTGTTCTTAGTTTATAATAAAAAAATATTAATAACGGGGGGAAAATAATAATTGTAGGCCGTGTGACCCACACGCACACCCACCGCCCCGAGTCCCTTCGGGGAGAGGGGGCGGTCTAGAAATTTAATAAATTATTATTATTATTAATTACAACCCCTATTAAAAATGCTTTTGTGGATTTATTGGTGTTAATGGTTACCTTTTCCTATCTATGCTTGTTTTAGAAGCCTCGTTGGGTTTCATTTCTTTCCTAGGAATTCACTTGGGAGAAAAGTCACCATGCTTAGAACCACCCAGTGAGCTTTATGGATGATTAGACCATCCATAATCCTAGTTCTGTGTTTTCCCATCTGGCTGCTCCCCCATCCTGTCCCCCTAGATGTGCTGAAACCATAGCTATGTGTTTCAGGGTTCCCAATGAAACTGTCCCAACTTTGTCCTAACTCAAAGATCTAGCTACTTCTCTTCCTTGGCTGAAACATACTATATCCCTTCTTAATCAGGCTATTAATTAATATATTTATATTGTATGTACAATACAATACAATACAATATAATAGCAGAGTTGGAAGGGACCTTGTAGGTCTTCTAGTCCAACCCCCTGCGTGGGCAGCAACCTTATACCATTTCAGACAAATGGCTATCTAACATCTTTTTAAAGACTTCCAAGGTTGGGGCATTCACAACTTCTGGAGGCAAGCTGTTCCAGAGGTTAATTGTTCTCACTGTCAGGAAATTTCTCCTTAGTTCTAAGTTGCTTCTCTCCTTGATTAGTTTCCACCCATTGCTTCTTGTCCTGCCCCCAGGTGCCTTGGAGAATAGTTTGACTCCCTCTTCTTTGTGGCACCCTCTGAGATATCGGAACACTGCTATCATGTCTCCCCTGGTCCTTCTCTTCATCAAACTAGACATACCCAGCTCCTGCAACCGTTCTTCATATGTTTTAGCCTCCAGTCCCCTAATCATCTTGGTTGCTCTTCTCTGCACTCTTTCCAGAGTCTCCACGTCTTTTCTACATCGTGGCGACCAAAACTGTATGCAGTATTCCAAGTGTGGCCTTACCAAGGCACTATACAGTGGCATTAACACTTCACGTGATCTAGATTCTATCCCTCTGTTTATGCAGCCTAGAACTGTGTTGGCTTTTTTGGCAGCTGCTGCACACTGCTGTGTGAACTGTACCTGCTTCTTAAGCTATGAGTACATGTAGCTTAAGTGCTGTATGTACTCATAAGGTTATACATTAAGTAAAAAAAAAAACAAGAGCAGAAATATTTCAGTTTGGTTTTAAAAAATAGAAGACTTTCAAAGTCTTGCTAAATTCAATTCTGAGGTTTTTTAAAAAAAATAGCTGCAAAAAACAATGCTTTGCTCGGAGCTTGGATGAAAAATTAGTCATTTTAAGCAGTTAGAACTGTTCAAAAATAAAGGGCCATCTTAACTTTGAAACTGATCTAAAAACAAACAAACAAACAAACCCAAAAAACCTGATTTCAATGTTTTGATCTCAAATTAAAACCAGCATATTCTGAAAGTAGTTGTTTCTTCTTCTTCTTCTTCTTCTTCTTCTTCTTCTTCTTCTTCTTCTTCTTCTTCTTCTTCTTCTTCTTCTTCTTCTTCTTCTTCTTCTTCTTCTTCTTCTTCTTCTTCTTCTTCTTCTCCTCCTCCTCCTCCTCCTCCTCCTCCTCTTCCTCCTCCTCCTCCTCCTCCTCTTCTTCCCCTTCCTCCTCCTCTCCTCCTTCTCCTCCCTCTTCCTCTTCTCCTTCTCCTTCTTCCTCCTCCTCCTCCTCCTCTCTCTTCCTCCTCCTCATCTTCTCCTTCTCCCCCTCCCCCTCCCCCTCCTAAAACGAAAGGAAACATGGATTTTGGCACGGGATCTAGCTATCTGCGGGATCGTATCCTACCCCACACATCCCTTCAGCCGATTCGCTCCCACAGAGAGGGAGTTCTCCCGGTGCCGTCCACTAGGCAATGCCAGCGGGCGACGCCCAGGGGAAGGGCCTTCTCTGTGGCGAGCCCAACCCTCTGGAACGACCTTCCCCCCCGAACGTCTGCTCCTTCCGCCAAAAGTTAAAGACCTATTTTTTCCATCAGGCCGGCCTGGCCTAACTCTACCTCACCTAGCCTGCAGTCTGAAGTCAAAATTGTTTTAAACCGGGATTTTAAGGGATATAGTTTTAAGTTTTTAAGATTTTAGCACAGGGTGATAACTATTTAATTTGGGTTTTAAATATTTATATTTGTTATGTATATATATTTTAATTTCCTGTGCACCGCCCCAAGTCCCTTCGGGGAGAGGATACGGTTTACCAATTTAAATAAATAAATAATAATAATTTTAAATGAAATAATAATGTCTGCATTGGAGCCAAATCAGTTTTCGTTCCCGTGGCTTGTTTTCAAAGTCTTGTGAGGTTTCCCCCTTTTTAATTTCTCTTGTTTTCTCCCTCTCTTCTTCTTTCTTTAATCCTCCTATTATGGCTCTGTCGTTTCTCGATAACGGTATTTTAAATCTCCAGCCATTCCTTCTCCAAGTATTAACAGATCATCCGCTGACATGGCCCAAGTCAATGGCACCGAGATCGCAATTGGGAAGTTGAGTTCCATAAATCATTGGAAGCAGCAAATTTTTGTTGTGCTCAAGGAAGGGGCCAAATGTTTTGGTTCACTCGTGCTGGTACAGTACATAACTTGCTTCCCCCATGACATAACGGCTAGCAGATGAATTGCTTCCACTGAAATTCATTTTGTGTGGCCTAATGGGAAAGCACCATCTGTGACTGCTCATTCATACAACGTGCAAATGATGGCGAGATGCTTAAGATATCAAGAATCAAACAGCATTGCGTATTTATAACTTCTCTGCCTTGTAGGGAAGACGGCCCAAACTTTAACCTACTGGCAATTCGCAGGCAGGCTGATTTGCATCGTTCCCCTGTTCTTTTGCCAAAATGGCACGCGTGTTTTCTCCACAGTTTCGGCTTAACGATGATCCTGTGAGATAGGTTCAGTTAAAAGCTAATGACTACCCTGAGGTTCCCACCAGAAGGAAATTTACATTCAAAGCTTTAGCCGGCATCGAAGCTGGGACCGAAGAAAGTTTTAGAGGACTGATTCAAGAGCAGTCTGGACCTTCTAGAAGGGACCAGGCTGGTGGTATCCAAAACAAAATGAAATTCAGTGCTGAGAAAAGTCAGCTTCTACATTTAGGCAAATAAAAACAAAGGCACAGATCTACCCTGTTTCTCTGAAAATAAGGCCTCCCTGGATAATAAGCCCAATTGGGTTTTTGAGCGCATGCGCTGAAATAAGCCCTTCCCCGAAAATAAGGCCTCCCTGAAAATATTGCAACACAGCAGCAGCCATGAGGTGATCATGCTCGCTGCCTCCTGCACCTCAAAAATAATAAGACCTCCCCGAAAATAAGGCCAAAAGCCTGTCTTATTTTCGGGTAAACAGGTTAGAGTGGGTGGCACCTGGCTCAATAGTAGTAACTGCAAGAGGTATCTTGGAGTCCTAGTGGACAATCACTTAAATAGGAGCCAGTAGTGTGCTGCAGCTGCCAAAAAAGCCAACACAGTTCTAGGCTGCATTAACTATTAACTCCCACCATTTCTGCACGTCTCCTTGTGATACACAGATTGCTTTCTTCTGCTTTTAAGTCCTAAGCCATTGTTTGGTTCGTCAATTAGTCCACGTTCTCTCTGTCAGCCCCCACAAAAGATGTTCACACCGAGAAACTGGGAATATACAATCTCAGCCCATGAGTTTTTCACAAAAAAGGCATTTATTGTGTGTGCAGAGCAGTGGTGGGTTTCCAATTAGAACCTACTCTGTAGGTGTGGCCTATTTTGTGGGCGTGGCTTGGCAGTCATGTGACAGGGTGGGAGTGGCCACCTTTTAAAATGTGGTGAAACTCATTTGACAACGCTCTTGCTTAGCAACCAAAATTTTGGACTCAATTGTGATGATAAATTCTTTCTTTCTTTCTTTCTTTCTTTCTTTCTTTCTTTCTTTCTTTCTTTCTTTCTTTCTTTCTTTCTTTCTTTCTTTCTTTCTTTCCTTCCTTCCTGCCTTCCCTTTCCTTTCCTTTCCTTCCCGTTGGGTCACTGGCAGCGGCGGGCCAGATTTACTTCCAGGTACCCCGGTGGAACCCCCTCTCACCGGTTCTCTAAATTTCACCAACCGGCTCTCGCGAGTATGTGCGAGCCTGCAGAAACCCACCACTGGTGCAGAGAGTCCCCAATCTCCAGCTGTTCCTGGAAAGATTTCCAGGATGGAACCAATGCCATGGTCCAGAGAGTGTTTTAAAGAGCAGAGAGTGAAATGTGAAGGGTGACCTACAATGCTTTGATCGGGACGACAAAGGCAGAGAAGTACCGAAAGAAAACAAGATTTTCCCCAGAAGAATAGGATGGAGGGAAAGGGGGGGGGGGAGAAACTATCACGTGAAGTATTAGTACCACTTTATAATGTCTTGGTAAGACCACACTTGGAATATTGCGTCCACTTTTGGTTACCACATTGTAAAAAAAGATGCAGAGATGTGGGATGAGCGTGACCAGCTTGATATCCCTTGTATTGGGGGTGCTGTGGTTTGCCTGAGCGCTCAGCCAGGGAAAACGGGCTCCCGAACTCCGTTTTCTGCTGCAACCGCCTCCTGCAACCCTCTCTCGCTGGCAGAGGGTTGCAGGAGGCCATTGCAGCAGAAAACGGAACTCAGGAGCCTGTTTTCACTGGCAGAGGCAGCCCTGCAGGCCAGATCTAAGCACCCCTTGCGCCGGATATGGCCCCCAGGACTTAAGTTTGACACCCTTGATCTAGAAGGAGTGCAGCAAAGAGCAATAAAGATGATCAGGGGACTGGAGACTAAAACAAAAAACGGTTACCGGAATTGGGTATGTCTAGGCTAGTGAAGAGAAGGATTAGGGGAAACATGATAGCAGTGTTCCAATATTTGAGGGGCTGCCACACGACACCAACCCAATGGCTTGATAACTTTTAGTTCTCTATCCTGAACTCGGCGTCAAAAGCTGGTTGATGGCTTTTTTTTTTTACAGAAGGAGATAATTTTAACGGCTAAATGTATCTCCTGAAACAAATGTGCCACAGAATACCCTTGCTGGGGAACAGCAGTGAGAAAGGTCTGTCACTTTCCAGAGAAGGATCTGCCCCATGTCTACATGGCGTGAATTCAGGTGGTAGGCCATTCTGTCAAGCTTTCTGAAAATTATTAAAAAATATGCATGTTTCTATGCAACTTTTCCCAATATACATTTTTCCCTATGCTAATTTCCCATATGTGCGCTATTTGGTATGCAGCTTCCTCAGATAAATGCGCTTTTTGTGTGCAATTGTTCAGCTCAGAAATATTTCAAGATGACAATACATCCTGTAGTGGATTCCATAAAGAATGGTTGTGTTCATTCCATGACAGATTCTGTTTTGGTAGATTATTTTGTTTGAGGGGAGGAAAACAATGATTGCTCTGATTTACATCTGCACTACAAGGGCTATTGTGCATTCCATAAGCATTTGGAGTAGATGTTAGGTAGACATTGCAGCTGATCTAATACAGTTTATCTTATAAAAAAGAACATCTTAATAATAGCTACCTCTACGGTGAGATGGAATGGAATGGAATGGAAAATTAAAAGAGAAGAGAAAATATAGAAAAGAATAGAATCAAATTAGAATAGAATAGAATAGAATAAAAATATAGAATAGAACAGAACAGAATAGAATAGAAAATATAGAATAGAATGGAATAGAATGGAATAGAAAATATAGAATAGAATAGAATAGAACAGAACATTAGAATAGAATAGAATAGAATAGAACAGAACATTAGAATAGAATAGAACAGAACATTAGAATAGAATAGAAAATATAGAATAGAACAGAATAGAACAGAACAGAACATTAGAATGGAATAGAACAGAATAGAATAGAATAGAATAGAATAGAAAATATAGAATAGAACAGAACATTAGAATAGAATAGAATAGAATAGAATAGAATAGAATAGAATAGAACAGAACAGAACAGAACAGAACAGAACAGAACAGAACAGAACAGTACATCCTCCAAGTAGACACATCCTGTCCAGGGGAATGGTTATGCCAAATTCTCCTTTCTGGCCTCTGCTAGTTTATTTCTTCAAATGTAGGTTTTAGATATGGCTTATGGTGAGGAGAATAAATAAAAGATTACTTTCCTGCATTGGAAAAGAGTGGCATGCAGAATCTTCCCATCTCTTTTTGCAAAATGTACTGAATGTTTTGATGAATAGCCTTTATTTCGAGATGGAAGTTACCCTGGCTTTTAAAACAAGTTCCTGCTTGCTATTCTCTTAGCATGTTAACTGAGTCTGGTACATACATGATAAAGTAATTGTTGTTGTTGTTAGTTGCAAAGTCATGTCCGACACATAACAACCCCATGGACAACGTTCCTCCAGGCCTTCCTGTCCTCTGCCATCCTCTGGAGTCCATTGAAGCTCACGCCAACTGCTTCGGTGACTCCATCCAGCCCCCTCCTTCTCTGTTGTCCCCTTCTTCTTCTTCTTCTACCCTCCATCGTTCCCAGCATGAGGCTCTTCTCCAGTGAGTCCTTCCTTCTCATTAGGTGGCCAAAGTCTTTGAGTTTCCTCTTCAGGGTCTGGCCTGTTGCTGTTACTTATGGTACTACGATTTCTTCCCTATCTGTTCACTTTGAAAAAGGGGACCCAACCTTTAGGGCGGGCTGGGAAACACCCCTAATATTTGGGGGGGGGGGCAAGGGCCCCAATAAGTAGGGAGAGGAATATGGAGAGGATATAGGTTTTGAGGACCATCTTTAAAGCGCTCCATGGCTCGGGACCTAGTTACTTGCGAGACCGTCTCTTGCCCCATACATCCCTTCGACCGATCCGCTCCCACAGAGAGGGCCTTCTCAGGGTGCCGTCGGCCGGACAATGCCGACTGGCGACACCCAGGGGAAGGGCCTTCTCTGTGGCGGGCCCTGCCCTTTGGAACGACCTTCCCCCTGAACTTCGTACCATCTCTGACCTCCGCCTCTTCCGCCAGTGTCTAAAGACATATTTTTCATCTAGCCGGCCTAGCGTAACCTCTGCAATTGACTGTTTTAGACAGTTTTAAATTTTGGGGGATTTAATTTGGTTTTAGCATAGGACGGCTATTAAATAAGTTTTTTAAATTTTTATTGATTTTGTATGTATTTTAAAATTCCTGTGCGCCACCCTGGGTCCGTTTGGAGAAGGGCGGGGTATAAATTTAATAAAATAAATAAAAAATAAAATAAAGAGCTGGGTCACATGACACCTTTCTTAGAATAAGCCTTTATTGCCATTGTACATCATGTATGCAACGAAATTGCTTTCGAAGCTTCCAAGATTTTCTCTCTCTCTTTTTTTCCCCCCTAAAAGGAGAATTGAGTGTTCCCCCTTTTTATTTTCTCTTCAAGCCTATTGTCAAGCTTAAGCTCTGTTTTTTTTGGGGGGGTGTATTCCCTGCCTCCGATTGTCAAAGGATCTCCTGCCACTGGTTTTTGGCAATTGCCGAAGGGGGAAAAAAAGAGAGATTTTGTTGACGATGAACAGCGTAGAGGGCAAGCCGCTGGAGAGGCGGGGGGAGATACCAACACAATCGACACATCAATAATCAAGACATGAGTTAAAGAAAGGGCATTTTGTCTCCTCTCAAGTAGATTGACCCCGGGACCTCTTATTAATTGTAAAAACAGGATGCTGGAAACAATGCAGGAGAAGACACCCACACTAGCCCCAGAAAAGGCGTTTTTAAGAAGAGACGCAGCTCATGTCCGTATACCCCCCGTTGGAAAACTTAATGGACTTTTTAAATAAATACTTAATAACTAAGTTCTACTGTCAGCTGTAAGGGTAAAGACCACATTTTCCGAAGCGCTTCCTTTCAACCCCTCAGCCTGTTCACGTCTCCGTAGGAAATTCGGAGATCCGTGGCGAAATTCCTGCACAACATAATGCATAGATCTGCTGCTGAGGAAGTAAGTCAATTAGGTAAATATAGCTTCCTCCCCACTCTAACCCCGAGGCCTTGCAGCCAAAGACCCTTTTAATTGTTATAGTCCAAATTGTGTGCCTGCAGCACAGCTGTTTTTCATTAACTCTGGCCACACACAGGCACAACTTGTGGCTAGGTATATTTGCTGCAAACATTGCTTTCCTGGAGGGGGGGGGGTCCTGGGGAGAGGCAGGAATCAGGAACGTATCCGTGTCTCTTAAAGCAGCTGAACGAGAAATATTTAGCAACTCAACTTCTGGAATAATTCTTAAAGTGGAGGCGGACTGCTTATAGCTGCGGGCTATGGTTGTGGTTTTTTTTCTTCTTCTTCTTTCCCCAATTCTCTTTCTTCTTTTTTTTTTTTTGTGGCTTGGAGTAGAGGTGGGACAAGGTGAGAGGGGTCATTATCGGTCTGCTGTGTCTTCTGGTGTGGTCCCACCGTAAAGCCCTGTTCCAAACGGTATGCCCTTTTTAAATATATGGTTTTGAAGATGCAGGAGATGTCTGCAAATAGGAAACAGTTCTACCCAACATATAGCCTCGTCTTCGGGCCAGTCAGTCTTCGGGCCCATCTGATGCTTACTTTGACTGGTTGTCACCATTCAAGGTCAAATGAGGCGTCAGAGTTTAAGTTGCTTCCCAACTTTCTGCTTTTAACAATCTCAAAACACAACATATGGGAACTGAATAGAGGATATCAAGACAGTAAGGCAGATTTCCTGCCTGGTACAATGCTAGAAATAAAGAACTTAAATTGTTGTTAGTTGCAAAGCCATGTCCAATTCATTGCGACCTCATGGACAATGTTCCTCCAGGCCTTCCTGTCCTCTACCATCCTCTGGAGTCCATTGAAGCTCATGCCTATTGCTTTGGTGACTCCATCCAGCCACCTCCTTCTCTGTCGTCCCCTTCTTCTTTTTCCCCTCAATCTTTCCCAGCATGAGGCTCTTCTCCAGGGAGTCCTTCCTTCTCATTAGGTGGCCAAAGTACTTGAGTTTCCTCTTCAGGATCTGACCTTCTAAAGAGCAGTCAGGGTTGATCTCCTCTAGGACTGACCGGTTTGACTGCCTTGCAGTCCAAGGGACTCGCAGGAGTCTTCTCCAGCCCCAGAGTTCAAAGGCCTCCATTCTTTGGCGCTCAGCCTTTCTTATGGTCCAACCTTCACAGCCATCCATTGCAGCTGGGGGGAAAACTGCCTCGACTATACACACTTTTGTTGACAGGGTGATATCTCTGCTTTTTAGGAGGCTGTCGAGATTTGCCATAGCTTTCCTCTTCAGGAGCCAAGCGTTTTTTAATTTCTCGAACTTAAATAAAGAATGAAATATATTCTTGTTTTTGAAATCAAGAATTTCACCCATTCCAGTACCTGTGAAACCAACAAGCATATATTGGAACTCCTGAGATGGCGTTGCTAATTATTTAACCTTAAGAAATAATTGAGCTGAAGGTTTCGTAGATATGCCCGGCTAAATCTCAGCTCTAATTTAGAAAACGTAGATTTTTTAACTTAATGGTCTCTTAATAGGGACATAGAATATATGAGAATACACACACACACACACACACCCACAATCTGGAAAACAGAAGGGAAAGGGTTGATTGCAGTGGTGGGTTTCAATTCTTTTTAGAACCTACTCTGTAGGTGTGGCCTATTTTGTGGGCGTGGCTTGGCAGTCATGTGACAGGGTGGGAGTGGCCACCTTTTAAAATGTGGTGAAACTCATTTAACAACGCTCTTGCTTAGCAACCAAAATTTTTGACTCAATTGTGATGATAAATTCTTTCTTTCTTCCTTCCTTCCTTCCTTCCTTCCTTCCTTCCTTCCTTCCTTCCTTCCTTCCTTCCTTCCTTCCTTCCTTCCTTCCTTCCTTTCCTTTCCTTTCCTTCCCGTTGGGTCACTGGCAGCGGCTGGCCAGATTTACTTCCAGGTACGCCGGTGGAACCCCCTCTCACCGGTTCTCTAAATTTCACCAACCGGCTCTCACGAGTAGGTGCGAGCCTGCAGAAACCCACCACTGGTTGATTGAAACTTTTAAATATATCAACAGGGTGTGTGAATAAAGGTCTAGAAAGCAATATTTTGAATATTAAGCAAAAATCAAGAACACGGGGGGATAACTTCGAACTGCAGGAGGTTCAAGTTCAAAATTAACGTTAGCAAGTATTACTTCGCCGAAAGACTAGTGGAAGCTGGGAGCTGACTTCCCAAAGAGATAGTGGCCATTCAGTCATCACTAACCGAATTTGACCATGCTTAGTGTAAGCACATGTCCCATCAACCAACGAAAATTTAAAAGAATAAAAGTAATTAAAAATAAATAAATACATCAGTTAGAAAGAAAAGAAGAAGCACGCGATTAACCTCCAAGAGGAGAGCGGGTGCCCCATTAGGTCTTTTTCCTGCCTTCCATTTTTTATGTTTTTGTATATTGAAGGCAACCTTATAGGTTGTCAAATTCAGCCCCCAGCTCAGTTGGCAGACATCCATTAGAAACCCCAGGCACTGAACTGTTCAGAACCTGTTTGAAAAGCTCTCAGGAGAAGGAGGCTACCTGTATAGATTGCTCCGTTGCTAAACAGACTTACCAGTTGGACATTTTGCCTCAATATTAAAATTCCTTGTATATCCAATCACACTTAGCCAATAAAATTATTCTATTCTGTTCTGTTCTGTTCTGTTCTGTTGTTCTATTCCATTCTATTCCATTCCAATTCTATTTTCTGTTCTATTCTATCCTATTTTCTATTCTATTTATTTTCTATTCTTATTCTATTTATTCTATTTTCTATTTTATTCTCATTCTATTCTATTTTCTATTCTATTCTAAATCTAATTTTATTCTATTTTCTATTTTTATTCTATTTATTCTATTTTCTATTTTATTTTCATTCTATTCTATTTTCTATTCTGTTCTAATTCTATTCTATTTTATTTTTTATTCTATTCTAATTCTATTCTACTTTATGTTCTATTCTATTTTTTATTCTGTTCTATTTTCTATTCTATTCTATTTTATTTTCTTTCTATTCTATTTATTAATTAATTGTTATTCTATTTATTCTATTTTCTATTTTATTCTCATTCCATTCTATTTTCTATTCTATTCTAATTCTATTCTATTTTCTATTCTATTCTAATAATAATAATAATAATAATAATAATAATAATAATAATAATAATAATAATAATAATAATAATAATAATAATAATTTATTAAACTTGTTGACCGCTCCCTCTCCCCAAAGGGACTCTATTCTATTTATTTTCTATTCTTATTCTATTTATTCTATTTTCTATTTTATTCTCATTCTATTCTATTTTCTATTCTATTCTAAATCTAATTCTATTCTATTTTCTATTTTTATTCTATTTATTCTATTTTCTATTTTAATATTCCATTCTATTTTCTATTCTGTTCTAATTCTATTCTATTTTATTTTTTATTCTATTCTAATTCTATTCTACTTTATGTTCTATTCTATTTTTTATTCTGTTCTATTTTCTATTCTAATTCTATTCTATTTTATTTTTTATTCTATTTTCTGTTCTGTTCTATGCTATCCTATGTTATGCTATGCCATTAATTCGTTGCATGGGTTTATCGAGAACAAATCGCGGCAGATCTTTTTTTTCTCTTTTAATCAAGGGACCCCCTACATTCTATGATTCAGGGTCTCCTTGATCCAGCCGCTCTGCAGACTGGCTGACCTCATCTCTCAGAATTCCCAAGTTCACACTCCTGGAGGGGGGGAACCCCTAATTCAGAGCAGGCTGATATAATACCTTTATATATTTTATTGATAATTTATTTATTCCCTGGCAAGCCTTTGGGAAGAAGAGTGCTATTAGTGTAAATAAATAATTTCCCCCCAAAATGTCATTTTTAATGGTTTTTTGGGGGAGTGGAGGGGAGAGGGGCATAAAAGCCTTTTTTTTAATAAATAAACAATGTGATTTTAAGTGTACTTACTAAGGTGTATGGAAGTGAGATAAATGCAAAGTTTGCAAACGTATGCAGACCTTTAACACGGTTGAGAATCTAGCACAAGTTGTGTTTTCATGAGTGAGAAAACACTTCCCTTTTTCCTTCCTTCACTTTGAGAGAAGACCAGGTGTGTCCAGGGTTACAGGTAGCCCACAACGTACAACCCTTCCTTTACTGACCATTCACAGCTACAGCGGCATCACCGTTTTTCACACTTCTGATTATGGCTGCGTCCTCACGGTCACCTGATCAAAATTTGGATGCTTGGCAACTGGCTCATATTTATTTTATTTTAAATGTTTTTTTTTTAAAGAAATCTGTCAAATCAACGCGGGAAGAGTGCGCCCCCCCCTGGGTGTCATACGTTCTAATAAAAATAAAACGGATGAAATTGGTCCCAATTATTACATTCAGTGAACTTCTGCATTTCCAGCAATAATATACATTTATATTAGACTAGCCGTTCCCGGCCACGCGTTGCTGTGGCCCATTCTGGTTAAATGGTCTACCAATCTGTGTGTAGATCTACACCTGCATACACAAACACGTACACTCAATTACCGTATAACCCCCAACCTACCTACCTACTGTATTTCTCTCTCTCTCCCTCTACCTACCTACCTACTGTATTTCTCTCTCACTATCCCTCTACCTACCTACCTACTGTATTTCTCCCTCTCTCTCTTTATCCCTCTACCTACCTACCTACCTATCTACCTACCTACCTACCTACTGTATTTCTCCCTCTCTCTCTCTATCCCTCTACCTACCTTCTGTATTTCTCCCTCTCTCTCTCTATCCCTCTACCTACCTACTGTATTTCTCCCTCTCTCTCTATCCCTCTACCTACCTACCTACTGAATTTCTCCCTTTCTCTATCCCTCTACCTATCTACCTACCTACTATATTTCTTCCTCCCTCTCTCTATCCGTCTACCTACCTACCTACCGTATTTCTCCCCCTCTCTCTCTAACCCCCTGCCTGCCTACCTACCTACCTACCGCATTTCTCCCTCCCTCTCTCTATCCCTATAGCTGCCTACCTACCTACCTATCTTATGGACATAGTATTTTATGTCATAAAGGATGACATAATACCTGTGGCCCACTGCTCTCTCTGTATCTATCTACCTATCTTGTTACCATTTTTTTACATTTCCGTTGCCTGTTCCTGGCACAGGTGTAACATCTACACAATCTATATATATCATTGGTGCTGTATTTGAAAGGAACATTGTGTGAAAATTTGGAAGCGAAAATTTGGAAGGTGCAGTACTTTCGGAGATTAGCGGTTTTGAACAAACTGGTTAAATTTTTATTTATATAGATTATAGTCCATCATTATTCAATTATTCCATGTTGTTGCTTCTTACTACTTTTGTTATTATAAAGTGTATACACTATTATTCCCCCTTCTCTTCTTCCTACCACTTATTCTAGCTTTTAATCATGTCACACTTTGTTAAAAAAAAAAAAAAGCAACTGGCTCATATTTAGGATGGTGGCAGTGTCCTGACGACACGTGATGCCTTTTTGCGAACTTCTGACAAGCGAAGTCAATGGGGAAGCCCTGGGATGGCGAACCTATGACACGCGTGCCACAGGTAGCACATGGAGCCATATTTGGTGACATGGCAGTCATCAGCTGATCTTTTGCCCTCTGGAGGGCCAGGGGAGGCCGTATTCACCATCCTCAGGCTTCAGGAAAGCCTCCTGAGGATGGGGAGGGCGAAAAACAGCCCCAACGGGCCAACCGGAAGTTCATTCCCGAACTTCCAGTTAGACCATTGGAGCCGTTTTTCATTCCCCCAGGCTTCAGGAAAGCCTCCGGAACCTGGGGAGGGGTCATTCACGCATGTGTGTGCACAGGGGGGGGGGTTTGTCGCAGGTGGGCAGGGAGGATTGAGTGGCTACGTGCACGCAATTATGGCACACCGTAAGAAAAAGGTTCGCCATCACTGTGGAAGCCCGATTCAACCGTGTTACTAACTTAAAGGGTCAAGAAAGTTGCAAAGCTCACTTTAGCTATCTCTCTTAGCAACATTATTTATTTTATTTTATTTTATTTGACTTTTATACCGCGCCTATCTCCCCGAAGGGACTCAGCCAACAACATAAATTTTGGGGGTTCGTACGTCGAGGAGTACCTGTATATTTCCTCGATGCGGGCTGAGCCTCAAAGAGTTAATATAATTTTGGATATTGTGGAACGTTCTCGAGACGTGTGCTACAGAAAACCTTCCTCTTGATAAGCAAATGAGTAATTAAACGTGTTGGGTGAATGGAGTTGAATAAGCAAAGGAAGGCAGATCGGGCCCTGGTTCATTTATGTGAGGCCACGGAAATCCTTGTAAGGAGCTGTGTGAAGCTGGAAGTTGAAACCGGGGAACGACAAGGGTAACTGCACCTTTGTGTACGACAATAGGCTTTGTGAATAAGAGGCTTCCTCTCCAGGCTGCAAGCTCGTATGGTTAACCAAAATTGTTGAGTAATTGTTCCGTGGTCGAGAACAAAATGCTGAATTAAACTGTTCCCAGCACAATAATTGTGTGATTATAGCATTTATGTTGCTGGCCAAAAGGAACAGTCATTAGGATTGGAAGCCTTACCAAAACCACAGGCATACACACACACACACACACACACAAAAGAAAAAAACAGAGAGAGAGAGAGAGAGAGAAAAGAAAGAAGGAAAGGAAAGAAAGGAAGGCAAACAAACGATATGCAAATTATCTCTAATACCTTGGAGCGCCTTTGAAATGGAGCTATGGAGTGGTATTCCCGTGCATTGAAAGACCAACAATCTACCAGAAAGATTAGCTTGTTGATATATCCGTCTTTTGGGCGTGCGGAATAGATGCATATTCTAAAGGGCTATTTCGCTTTTCAGAAGAAATTGCCAACCTCGAGAGAGACTTCACTTAAAAGTTGCATTTTCCTTTCCCCCCGCCTCCCTTCCAAATTTGCCTCTGTGATTAGAGAAAAAGAATTGGATTGCAATTCTGCTCTTATGTTTTTGACTGCGTACATCGTCGGAGGCTTCAAAAAAGGAGAATTCGCTTCCACGCACAAACTAAACGGCCGGGGCTGAGCCAAATCCAGAGATGGAAAGAAGCGACAGGCTGCTGGTGCAGGAGAAGATGTTCCAAATCTCAGGATAAAATGAAAAGGAGATGCAGGGTATCGCTCGCTGGAAAGACAATTTCTTTCCCAGGCATGCTGACTCTATTTGCAAAACACACAACTCTCTCTCACTGGCTCTCTCTTTTAATGCTTTCTTTGTGCTTTTGTTCTGACGTCCCCAACAAGATAATCAAAGGAAGAGGAATCAAGGAGAAGATCAAAAGTGTTTAAGACAGTCCTTGTTTGGTGGCGGTGTTTTTTTTAAAAAACAAAAACTAGGTTAAAATGCAGTCACTAATTCAAGGGGGGGGGGAATAACATTAGGTGGTTAAAAAAAAGATGTTTAAACTCAACATTTTAAACTCAAATTTTATTCATTTTAATCAGGGTGAGTTTGGGTTTTTTCCACGTTTCGGCCAAGGTTTAATATGTTTTTTTGAAAGCTTTTTAAACTTTTGTATATTTGTTTTTATTCCTTTTTTTTTTTAATTCAATTTATACCCCGCCCTTCTCCAAACGGACTCAGGGCGGCGCACAGGAATATTAAAAAATACATACAAAACCATATAAAATTTTAAAAAACTTATTCAATGAAATCCTGCGCTAAAACCAAATTAAAAATCCCCAAATTTAAAACTATCTAAAAGTCAATTATGGAGGTTACGCTAGGCCGGCTAGATGGAAAAGATGTGTCTTTAGACACTTGCGGAAGAGGCGGAGGTCGGAGATGGTGCGAAGTTCAGGGGGTAAGTCGTTCCAAAGGGCTGGGCCTGCCACAAAGGGCTGGACCTGCCGCTCTTCCCCTGGATGTCGCCAGTCGGCACTGTCCGGCCGATGGCACCCTGAGGAGGCCTCTCTGTGGGAGCGTATCGGTCTAAGGGATGTATGGGGCAGGAGGCGGTCTCGCATATAACTAGGCCCCGAGCCATGGAGCGCTTTGAAGATGGTCGTCTTTTTTTATACCGCCCTACTCCCGAAGGACTGTACACCACCCTGGCTGTACACCGCCCTGAGTCCTTCGGGAGGAGGGCGGTATAAAAAACCAATAAACTAAACTATACATTTGCACTTCAGTCTGTATCTGTCTGTCATTTTTTTGGGTGCTGATAACAAAATTATTTCCTGGGATCCATCACAACATGGGAGCAAATCTCTATTTTTAGGGCAGCTGCTCTGAACCAATAATCCCCACAATTATTTGGCTGTTTATTTTATAGTTGTGTCTGAAGCAAGCAAATTTCACCCCATCTCCAGTGGAACATATGCAGCGAGACAGCTACAATTTCTATCCCACAGTAGTGCACAAACACATAAAGGAGACGCTGCACACTTGATATATATATATACAATAATAATACAATAGCAGAGTTGGAAGGGACCTTGGAGGTCTTCTAGTCCAACCCCCTGCCTAGGCAGGAAGCCCTATACCCTTTCAGACAAATGGCTCTCCAACATCTTCTTAAAGACTTCCAGGGTTGGGGCATTCACAACAGTCTTTAACCACAAGTGGGACCGGAATTTGGGTAGCTAAGCAAGTCCGCTGTTAAGTGAGTCGTGTCTGATTTGACGACCTTTTTTGCCACCGTTGTTAAATGAATCAGGCCAGTGGTTAAACCAATCTGGTTGCTCTTTCTTAACGCGCATTGGTCGGAAGCTGGCTGAGAAAATCGCAAATGGCAATCGTATGAACTCGGGATGCTGAAAAAAAAAATTGAAAATATACGGCTGGTTGAGAAATGCCCGAACCTTTATCCCACGACCACAGTGGTGCTGCGACAGTCGTAATTGCGAGGACTGGCGTGTGCCCTTTTTCCATTGCTGTTGTAATTGAATGAATGATTGTAAGTTGAAGGTTATGTTTCTGACTTAGCAGTAGCAACTCCTAAAGACTGTTAAGACTGTTATCTCTAGGGATCAAACCAACCAAACCAGCCATTCATGGTCTATTCAACTTGACCATGAACTCACTGAAGGGGTTCACACCAGCGGAAGTACACCTTTTGGGCCAACATTTTTCAAATTGTCATAAGCCACAAAGACGATTCAGGATCTGGAGTCTAAAATAGGAGTCCTCAAACTTTTTAAACAGGATTCACAGACTGTTGGGAGGGGAGGGGGGCTGGACCGGCTGAGTGGGTGTGGCTAGGTAGTCATGTGACTGCATGGGTGTGGCCAACCCATTTTGCCTTTGGCCTTGCTGTACTTGCCCCTCCCCTACTTACCCGCCAGCCCTGGATCACATGTCTGTGAAAAACATCCTGAAAGGCTGTTTTTAAAGTGTTTTTAAAGACTTTTAAAGCACTACTTTACAAGCGGGCAGCAGAGCTGCTTTTCAAGCCAGAAGCAGCCCCTCCCCTACTCACCCACCGGCCCTGGATCATGTGGCTGTACGGGCGAGATCACCCCTCAGTCAGCTGGTCTTCCCCAGCACTCTTCGGCCTCACCTTCGGTGTGATCAGAAGTGCAGTTCAACCGGTGAAATAACTAACCAGAAGGGCAGCTGGAGTGGAGGCTGGCTGGAAGAGGAGGCTGGCGGTGAGGGGCGGGGCGGGGCTGAATCCCACCACTCTGCGGCCCGGATACTTTGCATTGGTGGGCCGTATCTGGCCCGTGGGTCGTAGTTTGAGGATTGGTGATCTAAAACATACAATGAACCTCAACCTCACAACCAACCAAAGACGACACCGACCAGTGGTGGGTTTCAAAATTTTTTAGAAACTCTTTTGTAGGTGTGGCCTGCTTTGTGGGAGTGGCTTGCCAGCCATGTGACTGGGTGGGAGTGGCTTGGCAGTCATGTGACTGGGTGGGCGTGACCAACTTGTAAAATGTGGTGAAACTCACTTAACAACGCTCTTGCTTAGCAACCAAAACGTTGGCTCAGGAACTCTGGCATTTGAAGCACGCAAGTCTTAAAGCTGTCAAGTGACAAGACCCTTGCACCCCCTAACCCTTTAGAACCCCCCCCCCAGGGGTGTTCAAACTTGACAGCTTTAAGACTTGTGGACTTCCAGAATTCCTCCTCTCGCTCTTCATATGTGCAGACGGGCGGGGGGAGATAGCTGGAACCGGTCCTAAACGGCCCTGTAGATTTGTGGAACCTCTTCTATAGAAGAGCTTAGAACTGGCAGGAACCCAGCCCTGGCACCGACCCTCAACCAACCAACCCACGCAACACCCCCACCAGCAATTTACCTCCCAATGATCCTGACCTAATGTAACTTCCTTTTCACAAGACCCTCACCTGATACACCCATACCTGAAGCCCTTATAAACAGAAGAACACTAACAGTGACGTCCCCTAAACTCCACTGATAATGTTACCTAGCCTGGTAACAAAACGTTGAGAAAGCAACCCATAAGCTCGGAGAATGAAGGAAAAGGGGAAAAAACCAGTCCTGTTACCTTTGGAAGGAAAAAAAAACCCCAAAGCACCTTTGAGACAATTATGGCCTGGATGACGGACAATCTCCACAGATATTTTACCAGAAATAGCATCCTCGTTTTGCGTTCTTCTCCTACCATTCCAGTTTTGTGAGCTGTGGATTTTAAAAAAAACAAACACCATCCTATTAAGCAGTGATATTCAATGTCAAATAATTACAAAATGTGTCATCTTGAAGAAAGGATGACATTAAACTGTTGTAGCAACTAAAACTGCAAAAGCTGGCATTACAACATGCCAACCAAGAATTCTGTTATGCTTGATTTGATGAGCTGGTCCTGTTGCTAGATTTGAAATGTTTGCCGCGATCCAGAAAACCTTTTCCAGGCAATTCCAGCTAGAGTTTAATTGATTTCTTGCCCTGAGCAAAAACTGTCTGTGCCAGGGATTTTCAACTGGGGATCCATAGATCCCTTGGGGATAAAGTCCATGAATTTGGAAGTGAAGGGTGGGGGAGGTAAAGCTTTATTTTCACAGAACGTTAACTGAAATTTAGGATGTTATTCAATAATGCATGGAGGCAAAATTAGTGTAATTCATGGTCTTTGTTTCCAAAATGTCCAGTAACTTTCATAGTCTAAAATTCTTATATCCTAAGAATAAAGACGCACATACAGAACTGGACAATGTGTTATTTATTTATTTTACTAATTTGATAAGTGTATTGAGGCACAGCTAGTGACTTTGGTGATAAATCCGTATCTACGTGTGTTACTTTATATATTTAAATTTCCTATATGCGAGACCGTCTCCTGCCCCATACATGCCTTCGACCGATCCGCTCCCACAGAGAGGGCCTTCTCAGGGTGCTGTCGGCCGGGCAATGCCAGTTGGCGACACCCAGGGGAAGGGCCTTCTCTGTGGCGGGCCCTACCCTCTGGAACGACCTGCCCCCCGAACTGTGCACCATCTCAGACCTCCGCCTTTTCCGCCACCGTCTTAAAACGCACCTATTTCAACAAGCCGGCCTAGCATAATCTCCCGTTCCTGACTGTTATTAGCTATATTTTTAATTAGGGGGATTTTACATTATTTTAGCACAGGGTATGGGTTTAATAGGTTTTTAAAAATGGTATTTTTGTATATTTGTATTGTCTTTTTAAATTTTCCTGTGCGCCGCCCTGGCTCCTTTTCTAGGAGAAGGTGCGGGTTATAAATTCGAATAAATTAAATTAAATTAAATTCCGTATTTAAGTTTCAGCTATTTTTTTTTTTTATTGAGGAAAATTAACTTATTGAAGTTACAGGTTTCTGGGAACTCTGTAGGTTTCAGCAGATACTTAAAGATTAAGAAGCTGCATCTATGCAAAATGCTCCAAAAATTCAAAGGTAGCTTTTCATATTATGATTAGGAAGTACAGTGTTATCCCGAAAATAAGACAGGGCCCTGTTTTTCTTTTGACCCCCGAAATAAGCACTTGGCCTTATTTTCAGGGAGGTCTTATTATTGTTGAGGTGAGCGTGGTCACCTCACGGCTGCTGCTGTGTTGCAAAATTTTTGGGGAGGGCTTATTTTGGCGCATGTGCTCAAAAGCCCAATTGGACTTATTATCTGGGGAGGTCTTATTTTGGGAGAAACAGGGTATTAGTATGGAGATTATCAGTCAGGACGGCTGTTCACAACAATGGCAACAATCGGGTTAGTCCAGCAATCATCACAGCCCACCGTGATTTCACATCCATCATGATTCCATTGCGCAACTTACACAAATTGGTAATTCACGCCATTTATATCATGTCAGTGATTTGCGGCAATTTGTGACATCTGCGTTATGATATCATCAATCCTAAAATGTCATTTGCCTTCCTTCGCTTGCGTGGCTGTGATGTGGCAGTGGGATATGATTTCAATTGCTGTGGTTAATCTGTGGTTTTATGGTTAATTAGTCCATACATTAGCATGCACTGGTTGGGGAATTCTGGGAGTTGAAGTCTGCAACTCTTAAAGCCGCCAACATTGAGAAACCCTGAGTTAGCATATTAACCTGTGGTTTAATATGTTGATTTAGATGCAGAGAGAGAAGTATGTTCCATGTTAAGAAAATTATACAGTGCTGGGGTGGGCTAAATGCCGCCCCACAGATTACAGATTAATAGAGTTGGAAGGGATCATGTAGGCCATCCAGTCCAGCCCGATATATGGTCCCTTGAATCAACTCTTCTATCCACTGCCTAACATTCCATGGTGTGGTTTATTGCAAAAACTGGTGGCAAATTTAATAATTAGAACACTCAAATTATTCTTTCAGAATTATAACAGCTCTGAAATATTGAGTGAAATGGAGTCCCCTACCCTATATACCAGTGATGGCGAACCTATGGCACGGGTGCCACAGGTGGCAGGCGGAACCATTTCTTAGGGCACGCAAGGCATTACTCTGTCAGCTCCAGCGTGCATGTGTGCACTGGCCAGCTGATTTAGGCCTTCTTTTGAGGCTGTTTTTCGCCCTCTGGGAAGCTCCTGAACCTCTACAGATTGGGGGGAGGCTGTTTTCACCCTCCCCAGGCACCTAGAAAGCCTCTGGAGCCTGGGGAGGGCGAAAAAAGTGCGCCAAAAGCAGAGGGTTGTGCGCATAGCATTATGGGTGTGGCACGCCCACGCATGACTTCCCTGCGCTCCCCCCACTTTGGCACGCAAGCCAGAAAAGGTTCGCTATCACTGCTATATACAGACCCTCTTTGCTCTATATCCATATTGATTTGATATCACTATGGTGTTTCCCCCCAAATAAGACAGGGTCTTATTTTCTTTTGACCCCTGAAATAAGTGCCTGGCCTTATTTTCAGGGAGGATGTATTATTTTTGAGGTGCAGGAGGTGGGCTTATTTTAGCGCATGCGCTCAAAAGTCCGACTGGGTTTGTTACCCGGGGAGGTCTTATTTTTGGGGAAACAGGATATATTAGTTCCACATCTCTCCACATAAACACAGAGAACAAACATGGCGTCTTCCTGTGAAAATTACCCAGCTCTTTTTTTTTTTTTTTTGTAACAATAATTTTATTGGTTTTACAAATTTTTAAAGGGAAAAAGGGTATATAGGATATACATAGAAATATTTTAGGGCTTCCATGTCGGAGGTGATGGCCGCCTCCGAGACTTCATACAAACTTTTTCAATATAAGGTGGAAAGAGATACATACATGTCATATCATAAATTCGAAGCAATCAATCATTTGTTTCTATTAGCATCCGTTAGGAATTACAATGTATTAAAAAAAAATCATTTTTGTGATCTGAGTCTTTTTGCTATTGTGTCTTCTTCTTCCTTCCCGCCAGTGGGCGGAGCCATGGCCCCTCCCGTTCCCCCATTTTCGTCCTCCAGGGTTGAGGAGTGTTTTTTAAGAAAGGCTTCCGCCTCTTCAATTCTTTTAATTCTTACTCTTCCCCCCTCCCAGAACACCAACATTCCTTCAGGCATTGAAAATTGCCCAGCTCTTTGATACTGGCTGCTCTTTGCCATTTTTAAAAAAAAAAAGATCCTGCTTGATTCTCCTACCAGATCACAACCCTTTTTAAAAAAAAAAAAATCTTCCTTCCAACTTTTTCTAAAAGCAATGACAGGCTGCTATTGAGCCTGGGATCTGCTTTTCAAGAAGCACAAACTTCAAATCCGATTTGAAACCAGGATCCACTTAGACTTGTTCTCTGACTACTTAACCAATTTCAGACATCTCTCTCTCTCTCTCTCTCTCTCTCTCTCTCTCTCTCTCTCTCTCTCTCTCTCTCTCTCTCTCTCTCTCTCTCTCTCCCCGAACATCTCAAAAGAGATTAAATGTTTCTCTTCCCCACTAATAAAGCCCTTCTTCTCTCCCCTCCTCCACCTCTTTCTTTTGATAGAAGGCTGGATATCACTTCGAGTGAATGACTACCCCTTAGGCTTTTCTGTGTACTTGTGCCAATATATCATGCTGAAACGGTGCTAATTTTGAATTGCTGCCCACCGCATCATATTAGATAACCTCCCGTTTTCTCTCCACCCGCCTACACATTAATTAAAGCAAACACTGCTATCTTTACAAGATAACTTCTTGTAAGAGTGGGAGAGAAAGAGGGAAAGCGGGAAGGCAAGGCAAGGCAAGGCAAGGCAAGGCAGGAAGGAAGGAAGGAAGGAAGGAAGGAAGGAAGGAAGGAAGGAAGGAAGGAAGGAAGGAAGGAAGGAAATCTTATAACATTGGGACAACACATCTTAAGATCGTTTTACAAATCTTGTTACTGGGTAAGGTAAAGGTAAAGGTTCCCCTCGCACATATGTGCTACTCGTTCCCGACTCTAGGGGGTGGTGCTCATCTCGGTTTCAAAGCTGAAGAGCCAGAGCTATCTGAAGACGTCTCCATGGTCATATGGCTGGCATGATTAAACGCCGAAGGTGCATGGAACGCTGTTACCTTCCCGCCAATGGTGGTTCCTATTTTTCTACTTGAATTTTTAACATGCTTTCGAACAGCTAGGTTGGCAGAAGCTGGGACAAGTAATGGGAGCTCCCTTAGTTACAAGGCGCTAGGGATTCGAACCGCCAAACTGCCGACCTTTCTGATCGACAAGCTCAGCGTCTTAGCCACTGAGCCACCGCATCCCTTGTTACTGGGTAGAAGTAAGGAAATAAACGTCCCTTGTTACTTGGTAGAAGTAAGGAAATAAACGAAGAAAGTAAAATCACCTACAGGCAACGTGAAAGGTGCCAATCCACAAACCCGAAATGGGTAATTTTAAAGGAAAAATTTGAATCATGCTGGCATTAGTCAAATGGGAATGGCTGCTAGAAAGTGGATGGAGAATCTATGCTGATTTTGAATTCCTTTCAAATATTTACTACCATCACAGTAGGGCCTGGATTTACTGACTCTCAGGGCAACAGATTTTCATACCAATTGGCCAGATTTTTTCATGGCACGTCCCATTAGTTAGCAATAACAGTAGCATTTAGGCTTGTATTCCACCCCATAACATTTTACATCCCTCTCTGGGCAGTTTACAGTGTAGAAGCTTCGTAGAAGCCTTGCCCTTTCCCCAGCGCTACGGATGTCACCAGAAAGTAAGGTCTTTGAGATGTTGAGTCTTTCAGAAAAAGTGCAAAGAAGAGCAACTAAGATGATTAAAGGCCTGGAGACAAAAACATATTGTTCTGACCGAGGCTTCCCAAGAACATGAAGCAAACTCCTTGGCACGACAAACCCTCCTTTTATTAATTGACTGTGAATTCTGCTCATTCACATCCAGCAAAGTCTTTCAAGGGTGGATTTACAGTCACAGAACTCATCTGGCTTGGAGAGCTGCCAGGCCGATATCTGCAAAACTTGGCAAGGAGTCTCGGAGAGTCACGAACCAATTAAGCGAACTAATGGTCTCCTGCAAATTCCACTCCCCTTTCGCTCCTCTTTTCTTTCCTCTGGGAGGGGCCATTCATCGTCCACCTGTGGCCTTCCTCCCAAGTTGACTCCTGTTCTTTAGCTGTTCCCTTCGTCTGGCAACTCTGTGCATGCGCAACAGGCTCCAGCTGTTCATTTGCCTCATTAATGTCTGACTCTGAAGGCAGCTGATAACTGACATACGGTTCTGGCCCCCTCTCTGCCTCCGACACAGAGCCCTCATCAGAGCCTTCCCCAGACTCCAGGACTGGCCCATGTTCCTCCCCAACTTTTTCACTGTCCGAGTCTGCCACCAGCTTCAAGGCCACCTGAAGTTTGGAGGTCTGTAGCGATGGACTCTGCAGAACGTTGGTGACCTCTTTGCACTAGGCACCTCAGCATCCGCTGACCCCGCTCCGTCCATTTACGAGGCCTACCCCTTCGTGGCTGAGTTGCTGTCATTCCCAAACACTTCCACGTCCTTATAATACAGCTGACAGTGGACTGTGGAATATTTAGGAGCGAGGAAATTTCACGACTGGATTTGTTGCACAGGTGGCCTCCAATTACAGTTCCACACTGAGCTCCTGAGAGTGACCCATTCTTTCACAAACGTTTGTAACAACCGTCTGCATGCCTAGGTAGTTGATTTTATACACCTGTGGCCATGGATGCGATTGGAACACCTGATTGATTATTTGGATGGGTGAGCAAATACCTTTGGCAATAGAGTGTATGTGCAAGGGGAACGTTTACCTTTACCTTAGAGAAGTGATCAAACTGATGACATCATATCACTAAAGCACAATCAATCTCTATGCTGCTTGTGCAGCCCAAACAGATGGAGTTTGGGTCATTTCAACCTCCCCTCCCAAACCCTGATCATAGCAGTGAGGCCTGGCAGGTTGCAATTATATTCAAATGTGATTAACTCAGTGGAAACCATACATACCTGTGAAAAGAAATTAAACCAGCATTTAATCCTGGAAGGCCACCGAGCAACGTCGCCTTAAAAAAAACAGTAAAAAGAAAAAGAAAACCGCTTCTGTTTGTCCTCTGCACGCCTCCTGGTTTTAACCGTGCATATATCCCACCTCTACGAATACTTCATTCTTACGACTATTATTACAATCGCGCCACAATTCCTCCTGGCAGCTTTGTTAGCAACTCTGGGTTCAGAACCAGTGTTACAACTCTGGTCCCTTAACCAGTGTTAGCAAATAAATGTGGAATAGTCTAATTCACCGGACAGTAAAGAGATACGTTGCTTTAACCACAAACTCACTCTACAAACTCTGATAGTAAGAAAATAAATAGCCTTTACTTTGTAGCAACTAAAATACTTCTTCCGACTAACTTCTCAAACAATAATAACAGTCCTTCACCCAACAGAGTTATCTTACAGTGATGCAAAACAAATCCTCCTCCTCCTCCAATATTCAGCTTCAGCTTCTCAGATGGCAAACAGTAAGAACAGGAAATCAAAGGGAATCGAAAAAGGGGACGGGCTGTGATTCTGAGCTTGCTTTATGGTAGAGCTGAGAAGCACAGTCAATCAGAATTTAAGACAGTTCTTAAAGCTACATAACTCCTTAAGAACCTAATAGGCTCATATATATTGTCAACCCAATATAAGGCTGAATATCCTAACAAACTTTAGCCCCTGAAGTTGTTTCTCAGGGCCCCATTAGACGGCCTTCCTCCCAGACGGAGAAATTGCCCGCCGTGTTCATTAAGGAAAAAGCAGGAGCCCCATCATCAGATAACCTCACACCTGTTTTCCTCGCCCTGACAACGGTTCCATTGAGTCTGTTAACCTTGTGTTGCTCCGCAAAGGGGCACAGTTGATCAGTCGCTTTATTAAGCAAGCCTCTATTTATTTATTTTTATTTTTATTTTAATCACATTTATATCCCGCCCTTCTCCACAAAGGACCCAGGGTGGCGCACAGGAATTTAAAAACATACAAAACAATAAATACAAAATTTAAAAACATATTAAATTATAATCCTATGCTAAAATCCAAATTAAAATCCCCAATTTAAAACTCTAAAATAGCCCTAACGGGAGGTTAGGCTAGGCTGGCTTGCTGAAAGAGATGTGTCTTTAGACACTGGCGGAAGAGGCGGAGGTCCGAGATGGTACACAATTCAGGGGGCAGGTCGTTCCAAAGGGCAGGGCCCACCACAGAGAAGGCCCTTCCCCTGGGTGTCGCCAGACGGCATTGCCCCGCCGACGGCACCCTGAGAAGGCCCTCTCTGTGGGAGCGG
Source organism: Rhabdophis nuchalis (assembly GCA_039707465.1). Classification (NCBI taxonomy): domain Eukaryota; kingdom Metazoa; phylum Chordata; class Lepidosauria; order Squamata; family Natricidae; genus Rhabdophis; species Rhabdophis nuchalis. The sequence continues at coordinate 113,908,166 of CM077648.1, forward strand.
ATCGGCCGAAGGGATGTATGGGGCAGGAGGCGGTCTCGCATATAACTAGGCCGCGAGCCATGGAGCGCTTTAAAGATGGTCTAGACCAGTCATGGCAAACCTTTTTGGCACTGAGTGCCCCAACCAGAACACGCAAACATGTGTGTGCATGTCACATGCCGGAGCACCGAAAACCTGAAGACCAGCTGGCTGGCACATGTGTGACTGTTTTTTGGCTGTTTTTTGCTGATTTTCCGGCCGTTTTCAGGCCGTTTGGGGGCTGTTTTCAGACCATTTTTCAGGCCATTTTTACACCGTTTTAGGGCAGTGATGGCGAACCTTTTTAGGCTCGCATGTCATAAGGGGGGGAGAGCGCAGGGGGGGTCATGCGCTGGCATGCCACACCCATAATGCAATGCGCCTCCCCTAGTGCGCATGCGTGCATGACAGGCGCTCCCCCCCCATTTTTACATGCTTTTTTCGCCCTCCCCAGGCTCCAGAGGCTTTATAGGAGCCTGGGGAGGGTGTAAACAGCCCCCCCCGACCCACCAGAGGCCCTCCGGAGGCTTCAGGAGCTTCCCTGAAGCCTCCGGAGGACTAAAAACAATGCTACAAGCAAACCGGAAGCTCCTACAAAGCCTGGGGAGGGTGAAAAATGGCTTTAAAATGGCTAAATAAGCTGGCCAGCGCATGCATGCACGCTGGCAGCTGACAGGGCAACGCCTTACGTGCCCTGCTAAATGGCTCCGCGTGCCACCTGGGGCATGCCTGCCATAGGTTCGCCATCACTGTTTTGGGGCGTTTTCTCATCCAAAAATCATCCCCAAACATCGCAGAAAACAGCCTGTTTTTTTGGCTGTTGTTTCGGCTGTTTTTCCAGAGCTCCAGTGCTCGCAAAGACCAGCTGGCCGGCATGCAATAATAGCTTGAAAAACATCCTGAAAAACAGGCCCCAAAACGCCCTGGTTTTTGGCTGGTTTTGGGGACGTTTTCTGGTGCTCCGGTGCCCATGGATAACAGCTGGCCAGAAACCAGAAGAGCAGCTGGCAACGGTGTGCGGGCCCACAGAAAGGGCTCTGCGTGCCACCTCTGGCACGCGTGCCATAGGTTCGCCATCATGGCTCTAGACGCTGTCTCTTCCCAGCTGTACAGGGGCGGGAGACCTCAGTTATCCATCGAAGGATCATCAATGTCTCATTCTCCTTCCAAAGGGGAGGCAGAGGGAGACTTTCATTGTATTCCCAGGCCAGGCTCGTTTTCCATTCCTGCATGGATGGATGTGAAAAAGCTCCATCCCTTTTATTTCCTTTTTTGGGTTTTTTTTTTAAAATAAAGATGCACACAGAGGGCCAGCCAGTGCTTGGAATGTAGAGGTCCGTTTTAAGAGACTCGCTGCCAATGTTTCATCCCAGGCTTTGCTCTGCGTCTCTTGTTAGTTGTGAAGTCGTGTCCAACCCATCGCCACCCCCCTGGACAACGTTCCTCCAGGCCTTCCTGTCCTCTGCCATTCTTGTGTGTAGGCATCAGTCAATCAGATTGACCAGAACTTAATGCATGATCCTGATTCTTTCTGCCCGACACCAAGTGGTAAAATATCCTTTCTCTTCGGCAAACAAGTGGAGACATTCATAGTTTTTTAAGGACACTTGTACCAGTAAGGTTGATGTGCTTTCACATGTCAAATACTGGAAGAGAAGCCACACAGAAGAAGACTGAGATCTGTTCTATCATTACAGCACACAGCCACAAAACAATAGATTTCAATGATTAAAAAAGGCAGATCTAAGTTGAATAGTGGGAGAAATCCTCCTAGATGTAGGAGAAGGGTTGGGGGTGGAATCAAGAGAGTCACCAGCCTAGAATCATTACATTCCCACAAACCTGAGTCCAACCTCTCTTGAATTCCATTAACTCTTATCTAGTGCCAAGTAGGGCTGCCTGTTAGTAGACTAGATTCTTGTGTGTAGGCATGAGTCAGATTGCCCAGAACTTAATGCATGGTCCTGATTCTTTATGCCCGACACCAAGTGGTAAAATATCCTTTCCCTTGAAATGAGGCTGGTACGGTCACTCTTGATTTTCCAAAGGTCCCTCAAGAACTGGATGTGTCTTGAATTCCATTAACTCTTATCTAGTGCCAATTGAGTGTTGACTGTGAGTTGACTAGATTCTTGTGTATGTTGTTGTTAGTTGCAAACTTGTATACGACCCATCATGGACAAGGTATCTCCAGGCCTTCCTGTCCTCTACCATCCTCTGGAGTCCATTTAACCTGACACTCACGCCTATTGCTTCGATGATTCCATCCAGCCACCTCATTCTCTGTCGTCCCCTTCTTCTTTGGCCCTCCAGCGTTCCCAGCATGAGGCTCTTCTCCAGGGAGTCCTTCCTTCTCATTAGGTGGCCAAAGTCTTTGAGTTTCACCTTCAGGATCTGGCCTTCTAAAGAGCAGCCAGGGTTGATCTTCTCTAGGACTGACCAGTTGGATCGCCTTGCAGTCCAAGGGACTCGCAGGAGTCTTCTCCAGGATCAGAGTTCAAAGGCCTCCATTCTTTGGCGCTCAGCCTTTCTTATGGTCCAACCTTCACAGCCATCCATTGAAACTGGGAAAACCATAGCCTTGACTAGACACACTTTGGTTGGCAGGGTGATGTCTCTAATTTTTAGGATGCTGTCTAGGTTAGGGTAGCTTAAACCCCTGGCCCATCAAGTAAAGGCTTCTAAGACTTATAGGCTGCCACAATATAATGCAACACAGCTGCTTTCCAGAAACTTATGTTGAGAAGAGAGAGAGAGAAAATCTCAACTCTGGAGACTCTTCACATTTTCTACATGTGAAACTGTTGGATGTGCTACAAGAAGACATATGGCTGTTTCTGCAAACTTGCCCCGATTAGAAATGTTTAGCAGTCTGCAAATCTCTAAATCGAGGCTCCGTCACTTTGTTTGTTTGTTTGCTAATTGTGCAGCGATTCTCTTGTCTCACTGGGTCTGGATAGGGCATGGGTCTCCAACCTTTGCAACTTTAAGTCTGAAGGACCTCAGCTCCCAGAATTCTCCAGCCAGCAAAGCTAGAGAGCAGGGGTCTCCAACCTTTGCAACTTTAAGTCTGAAGGACCTCAGCTCCCAGAATTCTCCAGCCAGCAAAGCTGGAGAGCAGGGGTCTCCAACCTTTGCAACTTTAAGTCTGAAGGACTTCAGCTCCCAGAATTCTCCAGCCAGCAAAGCTAGAGAGCAGGGGTCTCCAACCTTTGCAACTTTAAGTCTGAAGGACCTCAGCTCCCAGACTTCTCCAGCCAGCAAAGCTAGAGAGCAGGGGTCTCCAACCTTTGCAACTTTAAGTCTGAAGGACCTCAGCTCCCAGACTTCTCCAGCCAGCAAAGCTAGAGAGCAGGGGTCTCCAACCTTTGCAACTTTAAGTCTGAAGGACTTCAGCTCCCAGACTTCTCCATAATTGGGGCTTACCAGGGTGTTGTGACACAAGTACACACACACACTATATTGCCAAAAGTATTCGCTCACCTGCCTTTACTCGCATATGAACGTACAGTAAGTGACATCCCGTTCCTAATCCATAGGGTTCAATAGGACGTCGGTCCACTGCACACTGTTCTTGAGCTAATCTGAAGGCCACATGGAGTTTGGAGGTCTGTAGCGATGGACTCTGCAGGACGTTGGCGACCTCTTCGCACTACGTGCCTCAGCATCCGCTGACCCCTCTCCGTCCGTTTACGTGGCCTACCCCTTCTTGGCTGAGTTACTCTCGTTCCCAAACACTTCCACATTCTTATAATACAGCTGACAGTTGACTGTGGAATATTTAGGAGCGAGGAAAATTCAGAACTGGATTTGTTGCACAGGTGGCCTCCGATCACAGTTCCACGCTGAGCTCCTGAGAGCGACCCATTCTTTCACAAACGTCTGCATCCCTAGGTACTTGATTTTATACACCTGTGACCATGGAAGTGATTGGAACACCTGATTGATTGTTTGGATGGGTGAGCAAATACTTTTGGCAATATAGTGTATATACATTTTCGTAGATTTTCACAAGTGTAGGTATGCTGGTCTTGTTGTATTCGGGTCTTTTCTCGTGTAAGATTGAGATTGTCTTGGCAATGTTTCGGCGAGATCTCACTCGCCATCTTCAGGCTGGTATTTTCAGCTCCGAAGCCGATACACACACACACACACGTATATAAACGCCATTAGAGGACGTTTCTCGTTGTGTATCTTATTTTCTCGTGTCCGTAGCTGAGTGGTAAAAGGTTTATCTAGCATGTGTATGTCTGTATATATTTGTATATAAACCACTATTAATTGAGCAGCAAAGATGATTAGGGGACTGGAGGCTAAAACATATGAAGAACGGTTTCACGAACTGGGTAGGTCTAGTTTAATGAAAAGAAGGACTAAGGGAGACATGATAGCAGTCTTCCGATATCTCAGAGGATGCCACAAAGAAGAGGGAGTCAAACTATTCTCCAAAGCACCTGAGGGCAGGACAAGAAGCAATGGGTGGAAACTAATCAAGGAGATTAGAACTGAGCCGAAATTTCTTGACAGTTAGAACAATGAATCAGTGGAACAGAAGTTGCCTCCAGAAGTTGTGAAGGCCCCAACGCTGCAAGTCTTTAAGAGGATGTTGGATAGCCATTTGTCTGAAGCGGTGTAGGGCTTCCTGCCTAGGCAGGGGGTTGGACTAGAAGACCTCCAAGGTCCCTTCCAACTCTGCTATTGTATTGTATTGTCTAAAGGCTCTGGGCGCTGTGTTATTGGGCTCCTGGGTTTATCTCACAACAATGGTCAGGCTGCCAAAGCCAAGCTAGAAGAAGGTGGCGAAAGAGGACCTGGGTTTTTTTTTTTTTTAATGTTTTCCTGTGTGTAGCCTAGCAACAAGTCTCGGCAAACAAATCTTGTGCAAAGTTCCCTCCACCCTCCAAAATAAATACCGCACGGGGGCATCTGATGCATTTGATTCCTAGTTCATTGTTATGCTCCCTTTTCATAACAATGACATTACCTGAGTGTTTCATCTCCTTTAGAAATGAAATGGAACACTGGTATTAAAGTTTTTCCTTGCTCTACTTAACTTGTAAAGGAAACTGGATTGTTTTGTCTGAGATATTTGGGTCTCCAGGTAAAAAGATAAATATTCACCAACTTTCTGCTACACTTGCCTTCAAGATTTAGCTTCCTTCCGTCATCTGATGCTTTTCTTTTTTTTCTCTCCTGTCCCCTCCCCCTCTTCTTCTTCCCTCTCTCCTTCCTTCCTTCCTTCCTTCCTTCCTTCCTTCCTTCCTTCCATCTGTCCTCTCTCCTCCCTTTCCTTCTCTCTTTGCTTCCTTCCTTCTTTCCTCCCTCCCTCCCTTCCATCCATCTTTCCTTTTTCCTCTTCTCCCCTCTTCTTCTTCCCACTTTCCTTCCTTTCTTCTTACCTTCCTTCCTTCTATTTCTCCTCTCCCTCTCCTCACTTTCCTTCTCTCTTTGCTTCCTTCCTTCTTTCCTCCCTTCCTCCCTTCCATCTTTCCTTTTTCCTCTTCTCCTCTCCTCTTCTTCTCTCTCTCCCTTCCTTCCTTCCTTCTACCTCTCCTCCCCTCTCCTCACTTTCCTTCTCTCCTTGCTTCTTTCCTCTCTCCCTCCTGTCCATCCATCTTTCTTTCCTTCCTCTCCCCTCACCTCCTCTTCTTCCTTCTCTCCTTCCTTCCGTCTTTCCTTCCACCCTTCCTTCCTTCCATCCATCTTTCCTTTCTCCTCCTCTCCTCTCTCCTCCCTCTTTCCCTTCCATCCCTCCATCCATCTTTCCTTTTCCTTTTCTCCCCTTCCTTCCATCCATCTTTCCTTTCTCTTCTCCTCCCTTGTGTCAAGCATTTACTTATTCAAGAAATAAAGGACACCATAAAAATGTGACAATAGTTTTTTTTTTAATGTTTTCCTAATGGCTTCTTTCCCCGTCAGGAATGCATTAATACAAGACATTGGCTGGTTTATCCAGAAGTTTCTTGTAATCAAGTGCAGACTTGTAGGGCTATGGCTGAGTGTGTGTATGTTTGTGTGTTGGCGTGTGTGTGTGTGTGTGTGTGTGTCTATGTTGCTTTAGTTTATATTAGCCCTGGAGGCAGAGTTAACACTTAAAATGGGACAAGAGTGTTTGCAGCCATCAGAGAACTTTCCAGCCAGCTTCAATAACATCACTCTGTTTTTTTCTTTCTTTTTTTGTATATAAATTTTTTTTTTTGGCAGGAAAGACTTCAGTGGAACCATCTGTCTCTCTATTAGTGTTTTGAGTTCTGTTTTGAAGCTTCTTTGCTTGGCAAAGTCATTTTCATGCATGGAACTCTTCTCCTTCTTCTCCTTCTTTTCTCCTTCTTCTCCTTCTTTTCTCCTTCCTTCCTTCCTTCCTTCCTTCCTTCCCTTCCTTCCTTCCTTCCTTCCTTCCTTCCTTCCTTCCTTCCTTCCCTTCCTCCCTCCCCCCTAGGGTTCTTTGCCTAAGAACACCATGCAAAAATTCAATTCACCTTCAAAGGAGAAATACATTTCTTTGTCATTTAAAACAGGGGTCACCAACCGGGACCTAGTTATCTACGGGATCGCATCCTACTCCACACATCCTTGCGGCCGATTCGCTCCCACAGAGAGGGACTTCTCCGGGTGCCGTCCACTAGGCAATGCCAGCGGGCGACGCCCAGGGGAAGAGCCTTCTCTGTGGCGGGCCCGACCCTCTGGAACGACCTACCCCCCGAACTTAGAATGACCACGGACTTCCGTTCTTTCCATCTGAAACTCAAGACCTACTTTTTCCAACAGGCCAGCCTGGCCTAACTCTACCTAGCCTTTAGCCTGACATCAAATTGTTTTAATTGGTTTTTAAGGGTAATAGTTTTAATTTATTGTAAATTTTAGCACAGGGTTAATAATTTAATTTGATTTTAAGTTTTGTATATTGTCTTGTTTTTATATGCTTTTTTAATTTCTTGTGCACCGCCCCGAGTCTCTTTTTGGGAAAGGGAACGGTATATAAATTTAATAAATCTAATCTAATCTAATCTTTGGGACCTCAGGGACCACTAAATTCATGATTTTAAATCCCGTGGACCACTAATACAGTGGTGGGTTGCGAATATTTTTAGTACTGGTTTAGTACTTACTTTCCAGTTGGGTCTTATTTTGGGGGAACCAGGGTATATCAAAGACTACTTGAACAGGTTGCTCATGCTACCCAGACTAAGTGTGCGAAACCCTTCAGGCTTTTCGCCACATTTCAGGTCCTTGGCCACCCCAGGGACACAACTTCACCCGGTGAAAGAAACACCTCGAGGGAAAAATCTCTTCCTTTGCGTACGCAGAATTTCACGTAGCCAAACGAGGAGCCTTTGGAAGGGTATCTGACAATTGCAGCCTTAAATCTTAAGGCTAACCGTTAAGCTGTAATCCTTGGTTTGATGTTTACCACCTCTTGTCCAGCAGGTCCAAGGTCAGCTACCACCATTAATGATCCCCGTGTTCCCTCCAGACCAGCGAACCCTAGCAGCAGCGGCTCAGCAAGGATTCCTCCTGCCACCTGGCTTCAGCTACAAGACAGGCTGCAGTAAGTCTACTCAGTTGTTTTCAAGCAGGTGCGATGGGCTTCAAGTGGATATGAGCTGGCATGGGGTACCAATGATGCACTGCCGGAGGCAGACCATCCTCACTCAGGCTGCATCTTTTTCTTTTTTTTTTGAAAAAGAATTATTTATTTTTTAATAAAACCAAAATACAAAAAGGAAAAAAATCATCATATACAGTTTTGTATAATCATATATACAGTTTTGGTCGCCACGGTGTAGAAAAGACGTGGAGACTCTGGAAAGAGTGCAGAGAAGAGCAACCAAGATGATTAGGGGACTGGAGGCTAAAACATATGAAGAACGGTTGCAGGAGCTGGGTATGTCTAGTTTGATGAAGAGAAGGACCAGGGGAGACATGATAGCAGTGTTCCGATATCTCAGAGGGTGCCACAAAGAAGAGGGAGTCAAACTATTCTCCAAGGCACCTGGGGGCAGGACAAGAAGCAATGGGTGGAAACTAATCAAGGAGAGAAGCAACTTAGAACTAAGGAGAAATTTCCTGACAGTTAGAACAATTAACCTCTGGAACAGCTTGCCTCCAGCAGTTGTGAATGCCCCAACCCTGGAAGTCTTTAAGAAGATGTTAGATAGACATTTGTCTGAAATGGTATAAGGTTCCTGCCCACGCAGGGGGTTGGACTAGAAGACCTACAAGGTCCCTTCCAACTCTGCTATTGTATTGTATTTTATTGTGTCATTCTACATTGAATCCTTTAGAAAGTATGTCGACTGGTTAGACATAACTCTTGTGCATTTCTAGAACCATTATTACTCATGAGTAACCTGGTTTTATAGATTTTAAATGAAAAGATTCATTATATATCTTAATATCATTACACCAGAATTCTCCTCTAATATTCTATATTTGGTCTATCTTCTGCTTCAGACAAGTCTTGCTTAAACATAACCACATAATGGCATCCATTGTCTATTCCAAAGGTATATGCATATATACATACGCCTATATCTCTATATATATCATCTATAATTATTATGTTACTCTTATTATAACTCATTGTTTATTAGCTGGTAGTTCTTCAATAACAATGTAAAACAGTCTTAAGTTTGCTAAAGTTATCCCCCATTTTGTTAAACCACATCCATCAACATTCCTATGTGATTAAGTAAAAGTCTTATTGTTTATGTCCAACCTCATACTCATGGATCCCTACACATACATAGATACATAGATACATATCATTAAACCAGGGATGTCCAAACTTGGGAACTTTAAGACTTGTGGACTTCAATTCCCAGAATTCCCCAGCCAGCATAGCTGGCTGGGGAATTCTGGGAGTTGAAGTCCACCAGTCTTAAAAGAGCCGACTTTGCAGACCCCTGGCCTAGCGGAAGCCTCCAAAGGGCCTCCAGAGCCTGGGGGAGGGCATTTTCACTCTCCTGGAGATTCGAGGAAAGTCTCCAGAGCAGTGGTGGGTTTCAATTTTTTTAGAACCTACTCTATAGGTATGGCCTATTTTGTGGGCGTGGCTTGGCAGTCATGTGACAGGGTGGGAGTGGCCACCTTTTAAAATGTGGTGAAACTTATTTAACAACGCTCTTGCTTAGCAACCAAAATTTTGGACTTAATTGTGATGATAAATTCTTTCTTTCTTTCTTTCTTTCTTTCTTTCTTTCTTTCTTTCTTTCTTTCTTTCTTTCTTTCTTTCCTTTCTTCCTTCCTTTCCTTTCCTTCCCATTGGGTCAGTGGCAGCGGCAGGCCAGATTTACTTCCAGGTACGCCGGTGGAACCCCCTCTCATCGGTTCTCTAAATTTCACCAACTGGCTCTCGCGAGTAGGTGCGAGCCTGCAGAAACCCACCACTGCTCCAGAGCCTGGGGAGGGTGAAAAACAGCCCTACTGTAAGTCCAGAAATGGGCTTATTTCCGGGCAACAGAGGGCTCTGGAGCTGGGGGTGGGGGAGACCATTTTCACCCTCCTGGAGAAATCGTGGTGCAGGAAGCCGACTAAGCCATGCCCCCATGGCCACGCCCACCCAGCAACTTGGCAGAGAACCGGTAGCTAAAATTTTTCAATCCTGCCTCACATCCTAGACACAAACGGTTTCAACTCCTTACCTCGGGATGGCGCTATAGGGCAGTGATGGCGAACCTTTTTAGGCTCGCATACCATAAGGGGGGGAGCACAGAGGAGTTGTGCGCCGGCATGCCACACCGATAATGCAATGCGCGCCCCCCCGTGCACATGCACGCATGACAGGTGCTCCCCCCATTTTTGACATATTTTTTTCGCCCTCCCCAGATCCAGAGGCTTTATAGCCCCCTTGGAGGCCCTGAAGCCTCCAGAGGGTCTCCAGGGGGTAAGGGGGTGTTTTTGCCCTCCTAAGGCTCCTATAAACCATTCATTCGGTCATTTCGAGAGTGGAAAGTTCTGGTTGTGACAATAAGAGACTCTGTGCCAAGCTTTCCCTTGCCCTGCATTTTGAAAATAATTATTTGGCAGCTCTCCAAATGAGATAAGGTGCGTGTGGCTAAACATTCCTCTGAAAGACTGTTTGCTAAGCCTTGCTGACTGAATGAAAGGCATTCACAGTCATGGAAATAAAAAGGGTTTTGCTGGGACCAAGACTCTGCTGCTTGCTTTCTAAGGAAAACCTGGGTCAGAACAGCCAACCCTTTCTTATTTTTTATTTATTTATTTTTATTTTTAAAATTTATACCCCGCCCTTCTCCTGGCAAGGACCCAGGGCAGCGCACAGGCATACAAAAATACAAAAATACATTATTAAAAACTAATTAAATTATATCCCGTGCTAAAAACCCTTATAAAACCTTACGAATTAACATTTATCAGAATAAAAGTCAGAAACGGGGGGCTATGCTAGGCCGGCTTGTTGGAATAAATACGTCTTAAGACGCTGGCGGAAGAGGCGGAAGTCCGAGGTAGTGCGTAAATCAGGGGGTAGGTCGTTCCAGAGGGCTGGGCCCGCCACAGAGAAGGCCCTTCCCCTGGGTGTCGCCAACCGGCATTGCCCAACCGACGGTACCCGGAGAAGGCCCTCTCTGTGGGAGCGGATCGGTCGAAGGGACGTATGGGGCAGAAGGCCATGCCCTCCAACTGATAAAAGAAAAAAGAGAAGAACCCAACAATTTAGTCAGATATCCTTCCCAAACCACCTGTTCTGTACTTAATGAAGAGGTTTAATTTGCTCTTTTTGCAAACGACCAACCAATAACATGCAAGCACCATTAATCTCAATGGGAGTTCGGTGCATAGATCGAGGCTAACATATGCCTCTCAATTTATGGGCGACAACAAAGCATGAGTTTACAACGGGTTTAAAGGCTGGAAAGTTGAAGATTAATTCTGGAAGGTTTTGCTTTCAGACGGCTGTCCATCAGGGTTTTTGTGAGTGTGTGTGCGAGTGTGTAACAGCAGGTGTGAGTATTTGGGCCCTTTTTTCTAAGCTTTTTATAGCTCCTTGCCTATTCCTGTCTTGAAGACACGGCTTGTTTAAAATAAAACAAATAACCCAGAAGGAGTGGAGGAAGAGATTGGAGCCGCCTTTGTTTCAGCAGGCAGATTTATCTTGGTTAGGAATTTCATAAAACTGCCTTCCTTCATTTCCGGTTATCTAACTCTTCTGACATCAGTTTTCTATCTATCTGAAACGCTCTTGTTCTGAAAACTGCAGCCTTCGGTCCTTCTCTTTGGCTTGATTATGTCCGCATCAGTATATCATGGATGAATTCATGAATTCGTCAATTGTCTTTTGTTAGCCCAAGATACTTCACTGAAAGCAAATGAATTCTTTTCGGAAAGCCAAAAATAAATAAATAAAAGCAACCCGAAGCTAATTACAATTACAATAGCAAAGTTGGGAGGGACCTTGGGGGTCTTTAGTCCAATCCCCTGCCTAGGCAGGAAGCCCTATACCATTTCAGACAAATGGCTGCCCAACATCTTCTTAAAGACTTGCAGTGTTGGGGCATTCACAACTTCTGGAGGCAACTTCTGTTCCACTGATTGATTGTTCTGTCAGGAAATTTCTCCTCCGTTCTAAGTTGCTTCTCTCCTTGATTATTTTCCATCCATTGCTTCTTGTTCTGCCCTCAGGTGTTTTGGAGAATAGTTTGACTCCCTCTTCTTTGTGGCAGCCCCTGAGATATTGGAAGACTGCTATCCTGTCTCCCCTAGTCCTTTTCATTAAATTACACACACCCAGTTCCTGCAACCGTTCCTCATATGTCTTAGTCTCCAGTCCCCTAATCATCTTGGTTGCTCTGCACTCTTTCCAGAATCTCCACATCTTTTTTAGATCGTGGCAACCAAAATTGGATGCCGTATTCCAAGTGTGGCCTTCCCAAGGCCTTATAAAATGGTATTAACCCTTCACGTGATCTTGATTCTCTCCCTCTGTTGATGCAGTCTTGAACTGTGTTGGCTTTTTTGGCAGGTGCAACACATGGCTGGCTCCTATTTAAATGGTGGTCCACTAGGACTCCAAGATCCCTCTCACAGTTACTACTATTGACAAGGCCCATACCATAATGTTACTATCTCTCTCTCTAGACCGACAGATAGGTAGAGGTAGAGGTAGATACATAATTTTTGTTATACAGTGTTTTTTTAAAGACTTTTTTTTGTTTGCAATTTCCTTCTGTATAACATTTCTACCTCGGTATACATCAGTGGTGGGTTCCAGATCCCGTTCCAACCAGGCCGATTGAAACGGGCCTGGTGTCACCCACATGGACATGCGCGGCGTGCACATGCCTCATAACTTGCCTCCGATTCTTCCGCAAGCATAATTGGACGCAAAACTCCTTTTGTGAACGCTGGGAGAAATGTCCTTCTGGGTTCAGCTTCAAGTGTGGGGAAAGACCCTGGATTCATGGAAGTTGCTTGGAAAGAAGGTTTTAATGGTGGACTTGAAGATGTTGGGTGAATTAAAAAAGAGGGAAGTACTTTTTCTTTTTATTTCTATTACCTTTTCTTTTTATTTCTATTTTTAATTTTATTCTCTTTCTTTTTCTTCGTTTGTCTTATTATTAGAATGCCATTATATACTTTTACATTATATGCAAAAGGATGCAAAAACAATCAGTTAAATTAAGGTTCGAATATAATAATTGTAATAATTGACATGGAAAACAAGTGATGATTATGGAAGAAAAGCATAGATATTTGCGATTAACTGACATATCCTTCAATAATTTACAATTTGTGATGGAGGATGGCTTTTTATGTTTTCCTTGTTACTTTCGTTCTATCTGTGTTTGTTCAAAATAAAATAAAATAAATGTGGAAAAAAAATAATAAAAAAAGGGGAAGAGATGCTGAGAGTCCCTGTGTTTTATGCCCTCTCTGGGCTTAGATTTTGAGCTTGTATTCTGATTGGTTGTCAGACTCCCATGGGGCCATGCAGGGGCGACCGCCATGGAAGCCATGAATTCCCAAGCCACTCAAATATTGGACTCAGTTATGGATACAAGCGTAGGGCAGTGATAGCTAACCTTTTTCTCCTTGCGTGCTGAAAGTGTGCGCGCATGTGCCCTCACCCATAATGCAATGTGCATATGGCACACAACCCACCCACCCCCGTGCACGTGTGTGTGACCTTCCACCTTGGTTTGTGTCTAGGAGGCTTCCCTGAAGTCTCCTGGGACCAAAAATACAATACAATACAATACAATAGCAGAGTTGGAAGGGACCTTGTAGGTCTTCTAGTCCAACCCCCTGCGTGGGCAGGAAGCTTATACCATTTCAGACAAATGGCTATCTAACATCTTCTTAAAAACTTCCAGTGTTGGAACATTTACAACTGCTGGAGGCAAGCTGCTCCAGAGGTTAATTGTTCTGACTGTCAGGAAATTTCTCCTTAGTTGCTTCTCTCCTTGATTAGTTTCCACCCATTGCTTCTTGTCCTGCCCCCAGGTGCCTTGGAGAATAGTTTGACTCCCTCTTCTTTGTGGCACCCTCTGAGATATCGGAACACTGCTATCATGTCTCCCCTGGTCGTTCTCTTCCTCAAACTAGACATACCCAGTTCCTGCAACCGTTCTTCATATGTTTTAGTCTCCAGTCCCCTAATCATCTTGGTTGCTCTTCTCTGCACTCTTTCCAGAGTCTCCACGTCTTTTCTACATCGTGGCGACCAAAACTGTATGCAGTATTCCAAGTGTGGCCTTACCAAGGCACTATACAGTGGCATTAACACTTCACGTGATCTAGATTCTATCCCTCTGTTTATGCAGCCTAGAACTGTGTTGGCATTTTTGGCAGCTGCTGCACACTGCTGGCTCATATTCAAATGGTTGTCCACTAGGACTCCAAGATCCCTTTCACAGTTACTGTTATTCAGCAAGGTACCACCTATACTGTACCTGTGCATTTTGTTTTTCTTGCCTAAATGTAGAAATGAGTCGCAAGGGTTAGGGTTACCCCTCCCCCTGCCCCCGTGGTCCTCCCACCCCTGTGCTTCTCCCACCCCGTGCATGTGTGTGCTCCCCCATACATGTGTGCGCATCTCCCGAATGCGCCCTGCCGTGCATGCGCGGCAGAGACCTGAAAATCATCTGAATGGCAGGAGGCACGCGCGCAAGCACAATAAAGCTGAGCTGAGGCGATGGCTCGTGTGCCCACAGAGCGGGCTCAGCGTGCCACCTGTGGCACGCGTGCCTTAGGTTCGCCATCACGGCTCTGGGGCTATACCTCTTCTCTCAGAAGCTTCCTCCAACACCAGAGTTCAAAAGTTGTCAAGGTTCTTTTTAGTTCCTTTCTTCAAATCTTTCTGTGCCTTTAAATGTTCCTAAAGATACAACATATAAACTATATCTTAGTAAACGGATTCTGTGGTATGAGTAGCCCTGGTTGAATACCGTATTTTTCAGAGTATAAGACGCACCAAGATTTTGAAGAGGCAAATTTTTTTTTAAAAGGTTTTGCACTCTGCAGTCCTCCCCAAAACAGCCCGTTTTTCACGAAAACGAGCCTGTTTTTTGTCCCAAAAAAAAGGGCATGAATAGCCTTTAAGAAGCTTATAGAGTGCTGGGGGGGGTCAAAAACAAGCGAAAACAGGCAATTTTGTCGCTCATTTCTGCCCTCCCCAGCCCTCAGGAGCATTCTGGAAGCCTTCTACAGGCTCTGCACAGCCATTTTGGTGAAGGAAGTGGGGTTTCGGGAGGCCAAAAATGCTATGTTCAGTGTATAAGATGCACCCAGATTTTCACCCTTTTTTGAGGGAAAAAGGTGCATCTTACACTCTGAAAAAAACGGTAATTCTGTCCCACACTTCTATTCTTCCTCAGATGGGTATTGCCTGAGAAATTATTATTATTATTTTACTATTAAACGTCTCTGCTGCCCATTTCTTAATTAAAAGGTTTTAGCGCTCCCAGAAACAATCCCCATCACCGTCTAGAAAGCTAGTCTCCTCGTCTTATTTTTCATCAGATGAGAGATCTGATCATTCACCCCACTTGATTCCTGTATCTCAAAAGCCTCCCTGAATCTCACTTGGCTATTTTGGTAGGTCTGGAAAAGGCCAAGAACGCATCCCATTAAGCAGAACTGGCAGATTCAATTAATTCCTTGTTTAACATGGTGTGACACTATGTATAAATGTGTTTGCTTTTCAATTCCAATGTATTAACACCATGGCAGCTGTGTGGCACGTCACACCCAGGAGGCTGACATGATTATTATATTATTATTTTTTTGGATCACCATGGAAATGGAAAAGAAAATTAAGCAAAATTTTGTTGTTGCCCCTGGGACTCCTTTTAATAGTGGCCTGTTGGTGAGACGTTCCAGAAGGTCTTACTTTATTTCATTAAGAAAGCTGCATTTGATCAATTTCTCCCTGATGTTGTCAAAGGAACAAAAACATCTGACTTTCCGTTGCATGCAAAGAGCTGGGTAGAAATCAGATCTAGAGGTTGGGGTTTATTTGGAAACCAGGGCTGAAATCCAGAAAGGATACCGTTTCACGAATGAGGCCCTCACTGTTGTAGAAAGCTTTTTGCCTTCTGTGTTGATAGAATATAGAATAATAGAGTTGGAAGGGACCTTGGAGGTCTTGTAGTCCAACCCCCTGCCTAGGCAGGAAGCCCTATACCATTTCAGACAAATGGTTATCCAACATCTTCTTAAAGACTTCCAGTGTTGGGGCATTCTCAACTTCTGGAGGCAACTTCTGTTCCACTGGTTAATTGTTCTAACAGTCAGGAAATTTCTCCTCAGTTCTAAATTGCTTCTCTCCTTGATTAATTTCCACCCATTGCTTCTTGTTCTGCACTCAGTTGCTTTGGAGAATAGTTTGACTTCCTCTTCTTTGTGGCAACCTCTGAGATGTCGGAACACTACTATGAAGTCTCCCCTAGTCCTTCCTTTCCCTAAACTAGACATACCCAGTTCCTGCAACCGTTCCTCATATGTCTTAGTCTCCGGTCCCCTAATCATCTTTGTTGCTCTTCTCTGCACTCTTTCTAGAGTCTCCACATCTTTTTTAGATTGTGGCAATCAAAACTGGATGCAGTATTCTAAGGGTGGCCTTACCAAGGCATTATAAAGTGGTATTAACACTTCACGTGATTCTATCCCTCTGTTGATGCAGCCTAGAACTGTGTTGGCTTTTTTGGCAGCTGTTGCACTTTGCTGACTCCTATTTAAATGATTGTCCACTAGGACTCCAAGATCCCTTTCATAGTTACTGCTTTTGATCATCTGAACCTCATCAGCAATAGCCCACATGCCTTTGGAGACCATCTGGAATTCTGAAAGCAGATCAAGATGAGGGACAGAATCCCAGTAGTCAATTTGTATCTAAAGTATCCAGTATTACTTTTAGATAGGTTGAGGTCCCAAGAATTTTCTGGAATATCAGTAACATATGATGCGAGGTGCCAAGACAAAACATATCAGGGCCTTAAGCCTGATGTGAAGTCTACTGCTCCTTCAAAAGTTGCAAATAGTTTAATGGTTTTTAATTTTAGAGGATAAATGAAATGGATGGTTAGGAATTATATTAAGCGCGAAGAATCAGATCCACATGTTGAGTTCTAGCTAAGCTGCTTCGTTATTCATGCCTATAAACCAGAATCTCGTCTATAACAGCATTGAATTGGGGCTAGATAAGAGTCTTTATAAATCCTAGGCCAGAAATTACTATCAGCTTTTCCAGTTTTTTGCTAATATTGGTCCATTGACATATTGACCAATAATATTGTCAATATTGTTTTGAAATACAAAACATTAAGAGAAGAGCAATATTGGAACATGCTATACTATTCTAATAATCACTTATTGCAGAATTAATGTAGGAAAAAAGTTATTTTTAAGCCACCTTTGTAGTTTGGCCCTAAACTCTACCATGATGATACCAAAAATACTTAGGTAGGTCGGTAGATAGATGAGAGAGAGAGAGAGAGAGAGAGAGAGAGAGAGAGAGAGAGAGAGAGAGAGAGAGAGAGAGAGTTTTTAATCTGGGACTGGAATTAGCTAGAATTCTCATTCTGTCCTCTCCCTCCCTCCCTCCCTCCCTCCCTCCCTCTCTCTCTCTCTCTCTCTCTCTCTCAACAAATCCTCTTGAAAGAAAAGAGCGGGGGAAACATTGCCACAAATAATTGAGCATTAAATGAGTTCCTATTTTAGTCTACTCTGAAATAAGTTCTTTAAAGTCCTGCTGATTTCAGGGAGAAAATTAAATATTTCTTGTTCGGTTAAAAGCTGAGTCAGATCACAGCAGTCTGATGTTAATGGACAAGAAGGCTGTTATCCCTTTGATTCCATCTGCGTTAGGAAGGCAGATGTCGAATCCTTGTGCAATCAGCACATTTTATTTTTCTGACGCGGCAAATTAGCGCACATAAAAATTATAAAAAACTTACAAAGAAATTTGCCAAACTTCAGATGATAAAATATCTAATTACGCCTTAAAATTGGCCCAAGACAATGTACCCTGGAAGTTAATCGGTTTAATGAATGCTGGGCCAGTTGCTAGTTTTCTTAACATCACTCAGATCTAAATATTTAATAATAATAATAATTTTAATTTATAACCCGCTCTCTCTCCCCGAAGGGACTCGAGGCAGGGCACAGGGAACTAAAAATTTGTTTAGTTAGTGATCAAATTTTTATTGATCATTAAATGCCACCTATAAGGTGACTCTGGGTGGCTCACAGGTTATAAAACAAGTAGAAAAATGTTAAAATGTTCAAACTACACAAATTAAGACGTTAAAACCATATGTGAAGATCCCAGAAGATATCCTAATAAATTTACGAGCCTCGAGACAAAGTTCAAAAGAAATCCAATCATTTATTAGAATCAATATTCTAGCGTTACTTCTGTGGAGCCAAAACTGAAAGTCATTTAATGGTGTCTGAACTTTACCCCTGTGACCCCTCCCCTCAGCCTAAGTCATAAATCACATTAGCCAATAAAAGGTTGTAACGGGGTCTAGACATGCACATTCACAGGCCAGCTATGAGATTCCATTCTGACCACAGGTATGCATGGAATTCTCTTCTGTATGATAGTAGTCATGGAGATGCTTTACAAATTGACATCATACTGAAATCAGAACTAAGTGATGGACAGGACAGGGATGATGACTTATTACCCCATCAATCATCTCCAGTGTTGTGTGGTGCACTTGGGACCCAAAACTAACTGACAAAGTCAAATTTTAATACCCTTCTGGAAGGCCAAATGGGAGGGGGGCAGTTCTTAGCTCCGGTGGCAGAATGGAGCCACAGGGATGGAGCCCACAGCAGAAAAGGCTCTTCTCCTTGAACTCACCAGCTGGGATTTCTTAGCAGATGGGATCCATAGCAGGCCTCTTCCGCTGGCATGAGTGGGGCAGGCAAGCCCCACTGGGGAGAGACGGCTCCTCAGATACCTGGACCCATGCCATGTAGGGCTTATTTGTATCAGGGGTGGGTTCCTGCCAGTTCTAACCTCTCCTATAGAAGAGGTTCCACAAATCTACAGGGCCATTTAGAACCGGTTCCAGCTCCCTCCCCCTGCCCATCATCAAGAGGAAGAGCGAGAAGAGGAATTCTGGGAGTTGAAGTCCACAAGTCTTAAAGCTGTCAAGTTTGAACACCCCTGGGGGTTTTTTTTCTAAAGGGTGAGGGGTGCAAGGGTCTTGTAACTTGACAGCTTTAAGACTTGCCTGCTTCAAACACCAGAGTTTCTGAGCCAACATTTTGGTTGCTCAGTAAGAGCGTTGTTAAGTGAGTTTCACCACATTTTACAAGTTGGCCACGCTCACCCAGTCACATGACTTGCCAAGCCACTCCCACAGTCACATGGCCAGCAAGCCACTCCCACTCAGTCACATGGCTGGCAAGCCACTCCCACAAAGCAAGCCACAACTACAGAAAAGGTTCTAAAAATGTTTGAAACCCACCACTGATGTGTATGTATGTAATTCAGTGAATTGCTTTGTGTGGATAATAATAATAATAATAATAATAACAACAACAACAAACAAAAAAACATAGCTAACATGTAAGGCTGTGATTGCAAACCTATGGCACACATGTCACAGGTGGCACGCAGAGCCCTCTCTGCAGGCGCATGAGCGGGGTCGCCCTGCTCAAGTCTACTTTACACGTGCGCGCACCTCCTGCAAGCCAACTGATATTCAGGTCTGCCACGCATGCATGAGGGGGTGGGGTTCATGTGGGAGATGCATGCGCATGCACAAGCGGTTGCAGGTGCAGGGACGGGGTGCTACACAAACACACAGAGCCCATTTTTGCTCCCAGAAGGCTGCAAGGAGGCCTACTAGGCCCAAAACGGGGCGCAGGGGGGTATCATGCACGCATGCGCGGGGGGAGTGCAAGGGGTTGCATGCATGTGCGGGGGACAGGGGAGCATTGGTAGGTCACACTCGCATGCACGGGGGTGGGACGCACAGGGGCGTTGTGCGCGCATTGCATTATGGGGGCGGGCGCGCGACGACAAAAAAATTAGCCATCACTGATGTAAGGTTGGCTTATGTGTCTGTAGAGATTGTCAGTCATCCTGGTCATGGTTGTCCCAAAGGTGCTCTTATTTTCTTCCCAAGAGGCAACTGGGCTTTCTGGTTTTTCTGAAGAAGCTTCTTGGATGAGAGGCGAAAAGTCTTCAAAGAAAAAACAGGAAGTCCAATTGCCTCTTGAAAAAATAAGTTTGCTTATGTGCATGCTTACAAACACAGATGCTTACCTTTTGATTATTATTTCCTAAAACGATTTGTCCCCAGACAAACACACTGTTTAATTGAAAATGGTATTTTTATATGTTATCAAATACAAAAAACCTGAACTGAAAAAAACACCACACACATATTTACAAACACATACGCACACACAATTTATTTTATTAATGGATTCAACAACTGTCCACCCAACTGCGAGACCGTCTCCTGCCCCATACATCCCTTCGACCGATCCGCTCCCACAGAGAGGGCCTTCTCAGGGTGCCGTCGGCCGGACAATGCCGACTGGCGACACCCAGGGGAAGGGCCTTCTCTGTGGCGGGCCCTGCCCTGTGGAACGACCTACCCCCTGAACTTCGCACCATCTCGGACCTCCGCCTCTTCCGCCAGTGTCTAAAGACACATTTCTTTCATAAAGCTGACCTAGCGTAACCTCCGCTGTGACTATTTTCGATAGTTTTAATTTTGGGGGATTTTAATTTGATTTTTTAGCGCAGGATGGATATTTAATAAGTTTTTAAATTTTCTATTTGATTTTTGTATGTATCTTTTAAATTCCTGTGCGCCGCCCTGGGTCCTCTTGGAGAAGGGCGGGGTATAAATCTAATAAAATAAAATAAATAATAAATAAAGCCCTCGGGGTGATCCTGGAGACTTACAACATTAAAATAATATGCGTTCAAACTCTTAAGCACTTTCTGATACCGGATAACAACTTGGATTTAAATATCGCAAACTTTCCCCGGGCGGAATCGCTGATGTTTTCTCTGTTTTGTTTGGTCTTGTTAAGATCATCACATGTTTTTATTTCTAATGGAGGATCATGTGGGCAGTATTAAAATTCTTCTTCTTTGGTCCCTGAGCCAGGCTTTCCAAAGGCTAATTTCCAATTTAAGGGCCGTCAGCTGATGTCCAACTTCTGAAAACTGCCAAGCCCTGAGGGGGAAAGTCAAAACTCTTGAAATAGTTTCTGAAAAAGAAAAATCTAGTTGACAATAGTATCAAAGTTAACGAGGTGGAACGTTAGATACTGATCTTAAAAGTAGTCATAAGGGCAGAAGGTTTTATGATCCATTTGAAGGAAATAACCACTGGAGGGGGAAAACACGGCCAAACACACTATATATTTATATTATATATTTATATATTTATATTATATTACTACACTTCCTTACAGGATTAGTCCTATAAAGTGGGGAAAAATCAAAAGGAGATTTCTTCCAACAACCGGTTCTCCCAACTGCTTAGAAAGTTAACAACCGGTTCTCGCAAATAGGTGCGAACCGGCTGAATCCCACCACTGGCGCACATTCACCGATGGCTCGCATGCCCACCGGGAGGGATCCGTGTGCCATCATGGCCCTATTTTCTTCCTTCGTTCCCTCTGGAACGAATTGCCTCCGGAATTAAGAACTATCCCTGACTTACACACCTTCCGCCGTGGTCTCAAAACCTTTCTCTTTCAACAAGCCAGGCTGGCATAAAGTATGATTTTTAAATTTTTAAATTTAAATTTTTAAATTTAAATTTTTAAATTTAAATTTTTATTACTTTAATTAGGGTTAGTTTGGTTTTTTTTAAACATTTCGGCCAATATTTTAATTATGGTTTTTAAAAGCTTTTTAAAATATATAACTTTTATATGTGTGTTTTTATATATTTTTATATTTGTTTTTATTTTGGCTGTACACCGCCCTGAGTCCCTCGGGAGTAGGGCGGTATAAAAAACCAATAAACTCTAAACTCTTCACAGAAATGCTGTGAAATGGAGCTAGTGCATTTTTTTGCCACACCCATCCTCTGTCAATAGGTTTTAGGTTTTATTAGTTTTTTATACCGCCCTACTCAGGACTCAGGACTCGGGGCGGTGTACAGGACTCAGGGCGGTGTACAGCCAAAGTAAAACAAATATATAAAAGTTTTTTAAAAGTTTTTAAAAAACATATTAAACAATTTGGCCTCAAAATTAAAAAAAAAAACCAAACAAACCCCGATTAAAATTAATAAAAATTCGTAATTTAAAATTCATTTTTATGCCAGCTCGGCTTGTTGGGGAAAAAAAGGTTTTGAGAGCATGGCGGAAGGTGCGTAGATCAGGGATAGTTCTTAACTCCGGGGGCAATTCGTTCCAGAGGGCAGGTGCTCCCACGGAGAAGGCTCTCCCCCTGGGTGTCGCCAGTCAACATTGTTTAGCCAACGGCACCATGAGGAGACCAGTGGTGGGTTTCTGCAGGCTCGCACCTACTCGCGAGAGCCGATTGGTGAAATTTAGAGAACCGGTGAGAGGGGGTTCCACCGTCGTACCTGGAAGTAAATCTGGCCCGCCGCTGCCAGTGACCCAACGGGAAGGAAAGGGAAGGGAAGGGAAGGAAGGAAGGAAGGAAGGAAGGAAGGAAAGAAAGAAAGAAAGAAAGAAAGAAAGAAAGAAAGAAAGAAAGAAAGAAAGAAAGAAAGAAAGAAAGAAAGAAAGAAAGAAAGAAAGAAAGACTTTATCATCACAATTAAGTCCAAAATTTTGGTTACTAAGCAAGAGCGTTGTTAAATGAGTTTCACCACATTTTAAAAGGTGGCCACTCCCACCCTGTCACATGACTGCCAAGCCACGCCCACAAAATAGGCCACACCTACAGAGTAGGTTCTACAAAATTTGAAACCCACCACTGGAGGAGACCCTCTCTATGGGAGCGTACTGGCCGGTGGGAGGCTCTGGGTGGCAGGAGACGATCTCGTAAATAGGATGAGATCAAAAAGTCAAATAGGACTTTGAGGCTTTGTGCATGCAATGGCAGCGAGATGGAAGGCGAACACATTTAATAAATAGATTTTTAAAATTGCGGTGCTTGGTATATTCAGAAACTTTCCTCGGCAAAGCAGAGTGGGAAGGGACCTTAGAGGTCTTCTAGTCCAACCCCCCCTGCTCAACAAGAGACTCTATACCATTTCAGACAAAAAGTAGATCAAGAGCCGTGAGTAGCGCAAACACGGGTTGAAATGCACAAATGCCTCCCTTCAAAAGGAAGAAGATTTGAGCTCCGTGGTCTGTGGAGATTCTTAGTCATCCAGGTCATGGTTGTCTCAAAGACGCTTTCCCCAAAGGCAGCTGGACCGTTTCTTTTCGTTTTTTCTTGAGGGGGGAAAAAACCCCACATTTTCCTCATCTTCCTCATGGAAAAACAACAGTCCAGCAGCCTTTTGAAAAAGCAGATCTGATTTCAGATCTGAGCTGTGGCTTCCTTCAAAACGAATCACATTTGGGTTGAGTTGCCATTGTGGGCACAGCTGTAATTTTTTTTTTTGTCCCCCATCATCTGTGCTGATGGAGGTTTTATAATTCCCCCCCTTTCTCTCTCTCTCTGTTTTTCTCTCTTTCTCTCTCTATGCCTCTCTCTGTTTGTTTGTTTGTCTCTCTCTGTCTGTGTCTCTCTATTTCTCTCTGTCCTTCTCTCTCTCTGTCTCTCTGTTTCTCTTTTTCTCTCTCTGTTTGTCTCTGTGTCTCTCTCTTTTTCTCTCTCTGTGTGTTTCTCTCTCTGTGTTTGTTTCTCTTTCTCTCTGTCTGTCTCTCTCTGTCTCTGTCTGTCTGTCTCTTTCTCTCTGTCTCTCTGTCTCTCTCTTTCTCTTTCTCTGTCTTTCTCTCTGTGTCTCTTTCTGTCTCTGTCTTTTTCTCTCTGTCTCTCTGTCTTTCTCTCTGTCTCTCTGTCTCTGTCTCTCTGTTTGTCTCTCTCTCTTTCTCTGTCTCTCTTTCTCTCTGTCTGTCTTTCTCTCTCTCTGTGTCTCTCTGTTTGTCTCTCTTTCTCTGTCTTTCTGTCTCTCTGTCTTTCTCTCTGTCTCTCTCTCTCTTTCTCTGTCTTTCTCTCTGTCTCTCTGTTTACCTCTCTTTCTCTTTCTCTATCTTTCTCTCTCTGTGTCGCTTTCTCTCTGTCTCTGTCTTTTTCTCTCTGTCTCTCTCTCTCTCTCTGTCTTTCTCTCTCTCTGTCTCTCTGTTTGTCTCTCTTTCTCTTTCTCTGTCTTTCTCTCTCTGTGTCTCTTTCTCTCTGTCTCTGTCTTCTCTCTGTCTCTCTCTCTCTCTGTTTCTCTCTCTCTGTTTCTCTCTCTCTCTCTCTCTCTCTTTCTTCTTCTGTTTCCTTCATGCTTTCCCCCCTCCTCCCCTTTTTCGGGGAAGCTCAGTCCTCTGATCCAGGCGCGCTTCCCTCCCCCCCTCCCCATTTCCCTAAATACATCGTGAAAAAAGGACGATGTTTCCGCCTTAATTGCTTGTCCCTTTTATTCGTGTTCCTCCCTCAGCCAGGAATTGTGAAGAGGGTTAGTAAAAGGCCTCACAATGGAGCTTTTCATTAGAACTCTGCGAGGCAGACAAAAAAAAAAAAGAGGCTTTTGGAAGGAGTGAATGCAGGAGTTTAATTTGCAGGTGGAGAGTAGATAAAAGGTGCTGACGCCTCTGTTATTTTCTTACTTAGGTGACCCTTACCCCGTTCAGCTGATTCCAACAACAATGGCAGCTGCCGCCGCCGCTGCCGCCACCCCAGGATTAGGCCCACTGCAACTGCAGGTAAGTGCTTTGTAAAGAGGCAGAGGTGGGATCCATCTGAAAAGTTGGACCCTGCAACACACACACAGACACACACAGACACACACACACACACACACACGCCCCTTCTGAGCCCTGCCTTTGGAGGTGGAGGAGAGGAAATCTCCCTTTGGAGTAACACCACTGCCTCTGGAAATAACTTGTGTTGTGTTGTGTTGTGTTGTGTTTGTTTGTTTATCAGGTTTGTATGGCTGCCGTGTCACCAAGGCTGAGTGGCCATGGGGGGAACATGGGACAATGTTTTCATTTGGGAGAGGAACAACGTTGAGTGTGAATTGCGCTTAGCCGATCAGGTGGTATTGGTGGTGCTGGAGGAGGAGGAGGAAAAAGAATGACAGCAGGAGGAGGAAGAGAAAGAGGAGGAGGAGGAAGGAGAGGAGGAAAAAGAGAAGGAGGAAAACATGTCAGCAGGAGGAGGGAGGAGAGGAAGAAGGAGAGGAGGAGGAAGAAAAGGAGGAGGAGGAAATAGAAGGGCAGCAGAAGAAGAGGAAGAGGAAGAGGAAGAAGGAGAGGAGGAGGAAGAAAAGGTGGAGGAGGAAATAGAAGGACAGCAGGAGAAAGAGAAGGAGGAGGAAATAGAAGGGCAGCAGGAGGAAGAAGAAGAGAAAGGAAGGAGAGGAGGAGGAAGAGGAAGGAGAGGAGGAGGAAGAAAAGGAGGAGGAGGAAATAGAAGGGCAGCAGAAGGAGGAAGAAGAAGAGAAAGAGGAAGAAGGAGAGGAGGAGGAAGAAAAAGAGGAGGAGGAAATAGGACAGCAGGAGAAAGAGGAGGAGGAGGAAGAGGAGGAGGAAATAGAAGGGCAGCAGAAGGAGGAAGAAGAAGAGAAAGAGGAAGAAGGAGAGGAGGAGGAAGAAAAAGAGGAGGAGGAAATAGAAGGACAGCAGGAGAAAGAGGAGGAGGAAGAAGAGGAGGAGGAGGAAATAGAAGGGCAGCAGAAGGAGGAGGAAGAAGAGAAAGAGGAAGAAGGAGAGGAGGAAGAGGAAGGGGGAGGAGGGGAAAGAAGGAAATCGTCTTGCCTTTCCTCCTTGTTTCTGTGTAAGCCCTTGGATCATTCTAAGAAATTGAATTTGGAGAGGATAAGAGTAACGATTACTACTCTTTGCAAAAAACAACAACAAGCACTCGGAGCAGAGGTCATGGGTCCCATGTCATAGGAGGAACAAATCTGTGCAATGGTCTGTAGCAAATACACTTTAAGAAATTAACTGTGAGAGATGAGTCAAGTTATGGGGACCCAAAGCTACAACGGTTATTATGCATTTACTTTCCATTTTTGTTCTGCCTTACTTCCCTAACAATGGGGAGCCCTACCAGCATGGGTACCATATCAAAATGATCTCCCACCCATTGGCCAGACCTTCGTTGTCTTAGCTTTTGCGGGATGGTTGCATCATATGGACTTGGAGAGGGTAGAGAGAAACGATTACTACCCTTTCAAAATTTGGAGCAGAGAACACAGGAGGAACCAAAAGAAGCATTTATTTGTGTGAAGAATAATTTAAGAAAGTGTTGTAAGAGATTGATCAAGAGCTATAATGGTTATATCCCAGATTTCTTTAAGATAGATGGATGGCTGGGTGGGTAGGTGGGAGGGTGGATGGACGGACGGACGGACGGACGGATGGATGGATGGATGGATGGGGTGGGTGGGTGGGTGGGTGGATGGATGGATAGATAGATGGATAGACAGACAGACAATGCCTTACTTCTCTAATAATGACATAAATAGAATTCCATAATGAACTCCCACCCATTGGAACTGAGTTTTCTTAGCTTTAGCAAGATGGTTCCATCACATGCCTTCAGCCTGTAGTCTTCCATGATGTACCTTCCAGGTGTTCTGGGACTGCAATGTCACAATTTCTAGTTTTTGAAAATGTGACCAGGAATTGCCAGTTGTAGTCCATAACTTGTGGCACTGGCAGCAGATTCGGACAGTGAGGAGGTTGGGGTGGAGCATGGGCCAGTCTAGAAGTCTGGGAAAGTCGGAGGCAGAGAGGAGGCCAGAGCCCTATGCCAGTTATCAGCTGCCTTGAGAGGCAGACATCAGTGAGGCAGACAAACAGTTGGAGCCTGTTACCAGTTTCCAGACGAAGAGAACAGCTAAAGAACAGAGGTCAACTTGGGAGTAAGGCCACATGTGGACAGTGAATGGTCCCTCCCAGAGGAGATAAAAGAGGAGCGAAAGGGGAGTGGAGTTTGCAGGAGACAATTAGTTTTCTCAATTGGTTCGTGACTCTCCAAGACTCCTTGCCAAGTTCTGCAGATATCGGCCTGGCAGCTCTCCAAGCCAGATAAGGTCTGTGTCTGTAAATCCTCCCTTGAAAGACTTTGCTGGATGTGAATGAGCAGAATTCAAAGTGGCAAGTAGTTTGCTTCATGCTGTCAGGAAGCCTAAGTCAGAACATGTGTCCTCCATCTATCCAAACATAATAAATCCCATCATCGGCTTATATTACTTCATATGCCCAACTTTTTGGTTTCTTGATCATCTCAAGATCCTCTTTTATTTAGCCAGGCATTGATCATCTGGCTCTTTTGCCAATTCATGGCACCTCCTCCTTGTCTGACGCTCGCTTTGTTTCTTCACGAGTTTTCTTATGCTCGGACATTGCCGGAGAGATTTCTTTCCGCTTTAAACTTTTAGGATCTTGGCCACCAACTGCTCCTTTTTCTTCCAGTGTTGGAGATTCCACTTGTATTCCACCCATCTAAAAAATATCCTTATCTGTGTGTTTTTTGCCTAACTTTTTCATGGTTAGGCAAAAAAAAACACTCGATTACTGCAATGCTCTCTACATGGGGCTTCCCTTGAGGTGCACTCAAAAGCTACAGTTAGTGCAGAATGCAGCCGCGCGGGTGATTACGGGAGCTTCGAGGCACTCCCATATTACACCGATCCTGTGCGAGCTGCACTGGCTTCCTGTGGTCTTTCGGGTGTGCTTCAAGGTTTTGACGACCATCTTCAAAGCGTTCCATGGCTCGGGACCTAGTTATATTCGAGACCGTCTCCTGCACCATACATCCCTTAGACCGATACGCTCCCACAGAGAGGGCTTTCTCAGGGTGCCGTCGGCCGGACAATGCCAACTGGCGACACCCAGGGGAAGGGCCTTCTCTGTGGCGGGCCCTGCCCTATGGAACGACCTACCCCCAGAACTCCGTACCATCACTGACCTCCGCCTCTTCCGCCAGTGTTTAAAAACACACCTCTTTCATCAAGCCGGCCTAACCTAACCTCCGCTGTGACTAGTATAGATAGTTTTATTTGGGGATTTTAATTGGTTTTAGCGCAGGACTGATATTTAATAGGTTTTTAAATTTTTTGTATTTTTGTATTATTTTGTATGCATTTTAAATTCCTGTGCGCCGCCCTGGGTCCTTTTGGAGAAGGGCGGGATATAAATCAAATAAATAAATAAATAAATTGTTGGGAATAAAGCTGGAGACCAGCCGTTCCTAGATTAGAAATGAACTGTTCAGTTAATAAAATCCCGGTTACCTTTATGATCTTGACGGAAAGCTATCAAGTATGCATTAAACAAAGAAAAGTGGAAGGAGAAACACAAGAATGTAAACGTTGGAGTAATGGCATCTAGATAGGTTTTGATGGCTGCATGCTTCAGCAGGCAGATGGCTTGTTGTAGTTGGCTTCATTCTTGTAAATACAGTAAAGTATTTACACTGGTTGACCAATGTCTAAATGCCTGCCATTTAGTCAGTCAATTCCAGAACAAGGGGTTGAAAATCTAGAGAGCCTAAATTTGCAGCTGTGCCAGGCTGAAGTGTGACATATTGCCTTCTTCTCTAGGGTTAATCTGTTTACTCCTCCTACGCATTGTTCCTCTTTACTTCTTCTTCAGTGCGAGAACATAAAACTTATCTTCCACCTTTGCTTCTTCAGGGATAACTGTAAGTTCACCAAGCATGCTGAGTGGGTGAAAAGAGGGTGAAAATGTGGGTGCGTCTTATACACTGAATGTAGTCCCGCCCACTCACCAGCCCACTGGCCTCTGCCTCCCAGCAATTTACATCTTTGCAGCAAACGGGGGCTTGCACAGGCTTCAATAGACTATAGCAGGGGTCTGCAAAGTCGGCTCTTTTAAGACTGGTGGACTTCAACTCCCAGAATTCCCCAGCCAGCCGACTTTGCAGATCCCTGGACTATAGCAATCCCTGCAGCCTGAAACAGCTGATGAGCGGGAGAAATTGAAAGTGAAACTTGCTGTTTGCTCTCCGAGGCAAATTGCTGGGAGGCAGAGGCAGATTTTTTTTTTCTTGTGCTAATCAGGCTGTTAGCTGCAAGGAGGTAAGTCAACAACAGTAAATGCCTATAGAATGTTCAATTATTAGACATTTTTTTAAAGACTGCTTTATTATTATTATTCTAGACAACTTAACAAAATGAAGAAGCTTTTTAAAATAAATGCTTGATCTGAAGAGGCCCAGTGCTATCGTTTTAAAGGGCTATTCTTTTAAATAGCAGAGAATAACTACACTTCCAGAAAGCACATCAATTTTAACAGCATCTGTACAAGTATAGTCTGAAATATAACACTACAAACAGTGTATATTGTCTGTACTGTTTGCTGCAAGGAGGCAAATTGCTGGGAGGCAGATATTTTTCCCTTGTTTTCCTCCCCAAACTCTAGATGCGTCTTATACCCAGCAAATACGGTACCTTCTCATTCTTGTTTACTTCTGACTAACCATGTTGTGTCATCTTCTGATCTTACATTGTTAACATTCAGGCCTCCAACTTGATTCCATCCATCATTCCATCCCTCCCTCCCGTTCTTGCTGCAGAAGTTCAACAGACATGCTCGACCTGTCCGCTCCCACAGGGAGGGCCTCCTTAGGGTGCCGTCCGCTGGACAATGCCGGCTGGCGATGCCCAGGGGAAGAGCCTTCTCTGTGGCAGCCCCCGCCCTATGGAATGACCTCCCCCCAGATCTCCGGACTATCACCAACCTTCGCCTCTTCCGCCGGACTTTAAAAACCTATTTTTTCCGTATGGCCGGCCTGGCATAGCTGCTACAACCATATTTTATTAGATTTGGGTTTTAAATTGATTGTCTCTTTTAGCACGGGTTAAACGGTTTAATAGTTGTTTTAAATTTTGTAGAATTTGTACTTTTGTATTGTTGGTTTTTAAGTCCCTGTGCGCCGCCCTGAGTCCCTCTTTTGGGAGATAGGGTGGGATAGAAATCTAATAAATAAATAAATAAGTAAGTAAGTAAGTAAGTAAGTAAGTAAGTAAGTAAGTAAGTAAGTAAGTAAGTAAGTAAGTAAGTAAGTAAGTAAATAAATAAATATCAACACATTGAACGTTTATCTGCACATTTGACAAAGTAGACCATAACCTTCTACTAGATGAAGTAGAAAAATGTGGGTTAACCATTAGTCTGTTCTGCACATTGACATGATCTGAAAGGTCTTGATACAAAATCAGTTTCATGCATAGAACAAAACTTACGAGCAAATTTCCATAGGAATAAAAAAGATGTGTATCTTAGATAAGATCAGTTGTCTCTTTTATCCAATTTTCTGTGCCGTTGTAATTCCAGCTATATGAGTTCTGTAGTATTTCCCCCCCATTACCTGCTACCAGCTAAAGATGTTGGCCGTTGTGAGCTCTATTGAATGCAAAATGTCTATGGAGATTCTCAGTCATCCAGGTCATGGGTGTCCCAAAGGTGCTTTCCCCTCCCCCCCCTCCCGAGGCAACTGGACTTTCTGGTTTTGCTTTGAAGACGTGTTGCTTCTCATCCGGAAGAACGGAAGAAGCTTCTTGGATGAGCAGCGAAACGTCTTCAAAGCAAAACCAGAAAGTCCAGTTGGCTCTTGGAAAAAAAAAAGGCAAAGTATAACTTATCATCCTTCCCCAAATCAGGAGAGAAGAGCAGATCTAAATTGGGACTCTGGGATTCTGGGCAAACAGTGACGTTACCTTAATGCCTACTCAACATTGGTATAATTGTGTTGATGCCATCAAGAGCAAAGAGGGCTTAATCTTAAGCAGAAGCTGAGCTCTAAAGCAGGGGTCTCCAACGTTTGCAACTTTAAGTCTGAAGGACTTCAGCTCCCAGAATTCTCCAGCCAGCAAAGCTGTCAGTGTCAGGGCCTGGGCCAGGGGTCCCCAACCTTTGCAACTTTAAGTCTGAAGGACTTCAGCTCCCAGACTTCTCCAGCCAGCTTTAAAGTTGCTGGCTGGAGAAGTCTGGGAGCTTAAGTCCTTCAGACTTAAAGTTGCAAAGGTTGGAGACCCCTGCTCTAAAGCATACGAGAATCAGTGAGCAGCTTTTGGGCAAATGAGATATTGCATTCAGCCTAAAAGGCTTTTGAAAAACAACTTTTTGAGCGTAGATCGCGCAAGCAATTTATGACCTTTTTGGAAAGCGCGGTCTACAACAGTTGTTTATTCCTTATTATACAACTCGGTGGGCCACAGTTAGGGAATTCTTCCTTCTTTCAGATTACAGTTAACTTAATACCACCGCCAGCCTGTTTTAAAGGTAACAGCAGTTCCCCATTAGAAATCCTCAGTTCTGCACTTAATCAGATCGCAGCACATCTTAATTTTCGCTCTTTATGTGCTAAGCCCCTGATGACGAATCTGTCGCACAGGTGGCATGCAGAGCCCCCTCTACGGGCACGCGAGCCATCACCCCACCTCAGCTCCACCACGCATGCACTTGCACCTCTCGCCGGCCAGCTGGTTTTCGGGTCTCTGCCATGCATGCACAGGCGGTGGGATTCAATTTTTTTTACTACCAGTTCTGTGGGCGTGGCTTGGTGGGCGTGGCATGGCTTGGTGGACGTGGCAGGGGAAGGTTACTGTAACATCTCCATTCCCTCCCCACTCCAGGGGAAGGTTGCTGCAAAATCCCCATTCCCTCCCGATCAGCTGGGACTCGGGAGGCAGAGAACAGATGGGGGCGGGGCCAGCCAGAGGTGGTATTTACCGGTTCTCCCAACTACTCAAAATTTCTGCTACTGGTTTTCCAGGACTGGTATTTTCCAAACTTGGCAACTTCAACTCCCAGAATTCCCCAGCCAACAGGCTCCTCTCAGGATACCAATCTTATAGGACAGGTGTGTCAAACTTGCACACCTGTCTGGATGCGTCACGTGTGTTGGGGATATCTCCTTTAGGAGACAGAAAGTCGTGCAACGGAATTTGCAGCAAGAGAAAAACATTGCTGGTAGACACACAGACAGAGTCTCAAACACTGCTAGTAAAAACAAGTAGCTTTACTTGTGATGTAAAAATAAATTACTGCTTCACAAGCAGTGATAGTAGGTATTGAATCAAATACAGTCCTTAACTCAAAAACAACTGCTTACAGTTGCAATCCACAATTCTTCCTTGTTCTGCAAAGTCAGTCAGTCAGAGCGAGCAGAGAGAGAGAGGGAGAGTGCTCCCAGCTTCCTCTTATTGCTGAGTTAATTACAGCAGCTAATTACATTCAAACATATAACATTTAAAGTAACAGAGACCATATGTAACCATGGCTCATATATATTGCCAATCCAACACTAGGATTATACTCCTAACAACGTGCTGGTCCTGCCCCCGCCCAGTTTAGCGAAGGTGGGGGGGGAAGCTCCCGATACATCATGTGATTTGAGCTGGCTGAGGAACTCTGGGAGTTGAAGTCCACAAGTCTTCAAGTTGCCAAGGTTGGAGACCCTTGTTCTATAGCATCATTTTGAGGGTAGGAGTTGAAACAATTTATGTCCAGGGATGCACATACCGGCCAGCTGGTCTTTGGGTTTCCAGCACTCTGGCGCATGTCCGCGTACATCCACCTGTGTTCCAGTTTGGGCACTCGGTGCTGAAAAGGTTCACCATCACTGACCTATAGCAATAGCCCTTAGACTTATATACCACTTCATAGTGCTTTTAGAGCACTCTCTAAGCGGTTTAAAGAGTCAGTCTATGCGTCCACACACCCCCAACAACCGAAGTCCTCATTTTACCGACCTCGGGAGGATGGAATGCTGAGTCAACCTTAATAATACAATACAATACAATAGCAGAGTTGGAAGGGACCTTGTAGGTCTTCTAGTCCAACCCCCAGCGTGGGCAGGAACCTTATACCATTTCAGAACAAATGGCTATCTAGCATCTTCTTAAAGACTTCCAGGGTTGGGACATTCACAACTTCTGGAGGCAAGCTGTTCAAGAGGTTAATTGTTCTAACTGTCAGGAAATTTCTCCTTAGTTCTAAGTTGCTTCTCTCCTTGATTAGTTTCCACCCATTGCTTCTTGTCCTGCCCCCAGATGCCTTGGAGAATAGCTTGACTCCCTCTTCTTTGTGGCACCCTCTGAGATATCGGAACACTGCTATCATGTCTCCCCTGGTCCTTCTCTTCATCAAACTAGACATACCCAGCTCCTGCAACCGTTCTTCATATGTTTTAGCCTCCAGTCCCCTAATCATCTTGGTTGCTCTTCTCTGCACTTGAGTCGGTCAGGATCGAACTCCTGGTGGTGGGCAGAGTCATCTTGCAATACTGCCTTCTAACCACTGCGCCACCATGGCTCTGATACGGGGTGGGGGGGGGTGTTTTACGGGATGCAGTTGTCTGTTGGGCCGACCTGTCGCTAGGCACGATTTCTGTAGATGTGATGATTGCAGGTCCTTGTTTCCAACTCGCACCGGACTGAGAAAAGAGTCAAGACCCCCCACCCCACCCCATCCTTTGCAGAAAGCCACATCGCCGATTTCCCTGATCGCTCCCCCTCCATTCTTCCTTGGAAATCTCAGGACAATGTTTTCCTTTTCCCCCTATCTGTTCCTCCCCCCCCCCCCATCCCTCCTTCCCCTCTCTATTATTTTTTTTCCCCTGGCGCTCCTCTTTAATCCTTCCCCAAACCTTTATGCACCGAAAGTAGCAGCAGCAGCAGCAGAGCGGGGGTTTTGCGGGAAGGGGATAAAAAAGCCGCAATGACAATGTCGCGGAGGCTGACACATACTCCCTGCCAACCTTGCTTTGAGAGGACATGTGTTTTGAAGCCCTTCTTCTCTCCGGGAGTCGCCCAGTGTGGTGTCCTACCTGTCACAGTTAGCGCTAATTGGTTGCCCTCATTGGCACTGCCTGCTGGGAGGCTAATGACTGGATGAGCTGGTACATTAAAGGCTTCTCCCTTGTTTGGCGCAGTGGCTACTCTAGGCTGAATATAATTGCAGTGTTCAGGGAGTTGGCATTCATACCTTCCACATTTGAACTTCCATTTGAGGTAGATAAAACGGGAGCTCCTCGCTATCTTTGTTAATTGCTCATCCGAGGGGCTGCCAGATCAGCTTTGGGTCCTGGGCTTAAAAACTGTTTATGGAGAACCCATAAAAAGTCTGTTCACTTTCGTAGCGAAGCGTGCAACCAACTAGGGCAGAGGTCTGCAAAGTTGGCTCTTTTAAGACTGGTGGACTTCAACTCCCAGAATTCCCCAGCCAGCTGGCTGGGGAACTCTGGGAGTTGAAGTCCGCCAGTCTTAAAAGAGCCAACTTTGCAGACCCCTGAACTAGGGGATAAACACTATTATGGGATAAGTGAAAATAACAACTTTTTTTTAAAGTAGGAGAAAAATCAGTATTGGTCATTAGCAGTGGTGGGTTTCTGCAGGCTCGCACCTACTCGCGAGAGCCGGTTGGTGAAATTTAGAGAACCGGTGAGAGGGGGTTCCACCGGTGTACCTGGAAGTAAATCTGGCCCGCCGCTGCCAGTGACCCAACATGAAGGAAAGGGAAGGAAGGAAGGAAGGAAGGAAGGAAAGAAAGAAAGAAAGAAAGAAAGAAAGAAAGAAAGAAAGAAAGAAAGAAAGAAAGAAAGAAAGAAAGAAAGAAAGAAAGAAAGAAAGAAAGAAAGAATTTATCATCACAATTGAGTCCAAAATTTTGGTTGCTAAGCAAGAGCGTTGTTAAATGAGTTTCACCACATTTTAAAAGGTGGCCACTCCCACCCTGTCACATGACTGCCAAGCCACGCCCACAAAATAGGCCACACCTACAGAGTAGGTTCTAAAAAATTTGAAACCCACCACTGGTCATTAGAGACATGCCTGAGTTTGGAATCCTGATTTTTTTTAAACAAAAAAAGAAGGAAAGAAGTAAAAAATTAAGGCGGACATTTGATAATTGGATAAACCAAGACTCATTTAAAGCCAAAACCAAGACTCATTTATATCCAGTATTTTCAGGGGTACTATTCACTTACCTTTCCCTACCGCTTCACAAATGTGAGCACGCGCAGTTCACTTGCGCACACTCTGTCCACGCATGGGCTTAGTTTTCCGCGCATGCGCTTGGCCAGGGGTGGGGATTCAAATAATTTAACAACCATAAACAGAGGGATAGAATCAAGATCACGTGAAGGGTTAATACCACTTTATAATACCTTAGTAAGGCCACACCTGGAATACGGCATCCAGTTTTGGTCACCACGATGTAGAAAAGACGTGGAGAATCTGGAAAGAGTGCAGAGAAGAGCAACCAAGATGATTAGGGGACTGGAGACTAAAACATATGAAGAACGGTTGCAGGAGCTGGGTATGTCTAGTTTGATGAAGAGAAGGACCAGGGGAGACATGATGGCAGTGTTCCGATATCTCAGAGGGTGCCACAAAGAAGAGGGAGTCAAACTATTCTCCAAAGCACCTGAGGGTAGAACAAGAAGCAATGGGTGGAAACTAATCAAGGAGAGAAGCAACTTAGAACTAAGGAGGAATTTCCTGACAGTTAGAACAATTAACCAGTGGAACAGCTTTCCTCCAGAAGTTGTGAATGCCCCAACCCTGGAAGTCTTTAAGAAGATGTTAGATAGCCATTTGTCTGAAATGGTATAAGCTTCCTGCCTATGCAGGGGGTTGGACTAGAAGACCTCCAAGGTCCCTTCCAACTCTGCTATTGTATTGTATTATTGTATTGTATTTCTCTGCCCTCATGACTAGTCGGGTAGGCATGGCTCAGTGGTCATGTGACTTTTGGTAGTCCCAAAGGTGGGGTTCCCCCCCCCCCAAATCTTTCTTGGAATTTTCTTTGAAACCATTTCATTTCTCATCCTAGAAGTTTTCTTTTCAGTTTTGAAGCTTCTAAACAGAAGAAGCTTTTTGGGGGGGGGGGGGTGGATGAGAAGCTACACGTCTTTTCAAAGAAAACACCAAGAAAGTCCAATTGCCTTTTAGGGAAAAAAAAGAAAAAACATCTTTGGAACATAAATGCAAATCGTGGAGAAATTTGTCGTGTGCATTCTCTGACTTGCTTACCGGGGGTCTGAAGTCGCCAACAAGCTCCCTATGCTGCGGTGAAGGTTGATTGCGTGTGGGATAAATGTGGAGATTGAATCACGTTGGACCTGAAAATTGGAAACTCCTGTACAAGGGCAGGATCCGAAAAGTTATATATATAAAAAAGATGAAAATCATTTACACAGATGTTGAAAATCAGTGCTAGGCCGTAGGCGAGAAAAGAACATATTGCAATTTTTCTAAGGAGGATACAAACAGTAAACTTGACAAACTTGAACATTGGGCGCTATCTAACCAAATGAAATTCAATGGTGAAAAGAGGAAGGTTCTACATTTAGGCAAGAAAAACCAAATGCACAGGTACAGTATAGGTGGTACCTTGCTCAATAGTAGCAACTGTGAGAGGGATCTTGGAGTCCTAGTGGACAACCATTTAAATAGGAGCCAACTGTGTGCAGCAGCTGCCAAAAAAGCCAACACAGTTCTAGGCTGCACAAACAGAGGGATAGAATCAAGATCATATGTAGGGTTAATACCACTTTATAAGGCCTTGGGAAGGCCACACTTGGAATACTGCATTCAGTTTTGGTAGCCACGATGTAGAAAAGATGTGGAGACTCTAGAAAGAGTGCAGAGAAGAGCAACAAAGAGGATTAGGGGACTAGAGGCTAAAACATAGGAAGAACGGTGGCAGGAACTGGGTACGTCTAGTTTAATGAAAAGAAGGACTAAGGGAGACATGATAGCAGTGTTCCAATATCTCAGGGGTTGCCACAAAGAAGAGGGAGTCAAGCTATTCTCCAAAGACCCTGAAGGCAGGGCAAGAAGCAATGGGTGGAAACTAATCAAGGAGAGAAGCAACTTAGAACTGAGGAGAAATTTCCTGACAGTTAGAACAATTAGTCAGTGGAACAGAAGTTGCCTCCAGAGGTTGCGAATGCCCCAACACTGCAAGTCTTTAAGAAGATGTTGGATAGCCATTTGTCTGAAACGGTATAAGGTTCCTGCCTAGACAGGGGGTTGAACTAGAAGACCTCCAAGGCCCCTTCCAACTCTGCTGTTGTATGGTATTGTATATCGGTTGCATCTTGAACCTGAGCCAATAGTTTTTTCCTCTTTATTTTCTGCTCCTTTACACCTGCTCTTCATAAATGTGTTCGTCTATGGGGACGGGGGCAAGGGGGGGAAGAAAGTTCATTAATGTGCCGCTTGATCACTCTGCTGAGGTACCCCTCACCTTCTATTGGTACGGTGGTGGTGGGGAACCAAAAAACAAACCGCGCCCCCACTTTTGAGAACAAACATCTGGGCGAGATAAACGGAAAACGCGAGCTAAACGCTCACGCTGCCTCGCTTTCGCATGGCAGCCTTGCCAGAGATGGCAAGCATCCATCAGCCATTAGCTCCCTAGATTCCTTCAATATTAATATGCACATTTCTTGACGGACATCACAAATGCTGAAGATGATAATGATAGAGCGTTAATAAGGCAGCATAATATGAATATTTCCCATTGGCTAGCCCCCTCCAATTGGTCTCAAAGCATATAATATGAACCTCGATTGGGCATCGCCGATGCTAAATTTAGGTGCGTTGGCTACCAGATCGTCGCCACCTGTTCTGCCCAAGGAACAACCAAAAGCGGCCCGTTTTATAGGAGATTGCTGGAGATCAAAGGCCAGTTCCCCAGCTGTAGGAATAGATGCACTTTCTATTGCTGCTAATGGATCCATGCCCATAAACAGCAGCTGAGGAGAGAGTGGGGTGGGGAGGGAAGCTTGCAAGCATTTCCCACTTTTAGGTGTAGTTAAATAAGATATTATTAATGGTCAAAATTGACGTTTGCCACCTCGCTGCAGCTGCGTGCATGAGAATCTGCCTGCTCCTGGCTCTAATATTCCCGCTCGTCTGCCGCTCGTGTGTCGTTTTCTGGAAAGAGTTACAAAAGCGATGATTGCCGGCCGTCTATTTTTTCCGAATGAAATGCCATCACGTTGGTTGTGTTAGCGGAGATGCATTTGTCCCTGAGCTTCAACAAGGAGAATATTTTGTTTAGTGCAGTGTTTCTCAACCTTGGCAACTTGAAGATGTCCGGACAACAACTCCTAGAATTCCCCAGCCAGCATTCGCTGGCTGGGGAATTCTGGGAGTTGAACTCACGACATCTTCAAGTTGCCACGGTTGAGGGACACTGGTTTAGTGGCCGTTCAAAGTTACTGAAGCAGAAACTAAGGGGTTTTTTAGTAAAAAAATTAATTTATGTTTTAAGGACTGCCCTTCGCACAGTCACTCAAGCTCTCGTGAAGTCCCGACTCGACTATTGTAATGCTCTCTACATGGGGCTTCCCTTGAGGTGCACTCGAGGGCTACAGCTAGTCCAAAATGCAGCCGCGCGGGTGATTATGGGAGCCACTAGGTGCTCCCACATAACACCGATCCTGCGCGAGCTGCATTGGCTTCCTGTGGCCTTTCGAGTGCACTTCAAGGTTTTGACA
Source organism: Rhabdophis nuchalis (assembly GCA_039707465.1). Classification (NCBI taxonomy): domain Eukaryota; kingdom Metazoa; phylum Chordata; class Lepidosauria; order Squamata; family Natricidae; genus Rhabdophis; species Rhabdophis nuchalis. The sequence continues at coordinate 113,946,252 of CM077648.1, forward strand.
ACTATCTTTAAAGCGCTCCATGGCTCGGGGCCTAGTTATATGCGAGACCGCCTCCTGCCCCATACATCCCTTAGACCGATACGCTCCCACAGAGCGGGCCTCCTCAGGGTGCCGTCGGCCGGACAATGCCGACTGGCGACACCCAGGGGTAGAGCCTTCTCTGTGGCGGGGCCAGCCCTCTGGAATGACCTACCCCCTGAATTACGTACCATCACCGACCTCCGCCTCTTCCGCCAATGTCTTAAGACATATTTGTTTCAACAAGCCTAACCTCCCATGGGGACTTTTAGATAGTTTTAAATTTGGTTTTTAAAATTTCGTTTTAGCGCAGGATAGGTTTATTTAATAGTCTTTTAAATTATATTTATTGTATTTTGTATGTTTTTAAATTTCCTGTGCGCCGCCCTGGGTCCTCTGTGGAGAAGGGCGGGATATAAATTTAAATAAATAAATAAATAAATAAATAAGGAGTCCCAGGGGAGGGGAGGGTGAATCTAGAATTAGGGTGGTGGATGAGGAGGAAAACCCACCAGGGTGTAGGGTCTAAAATTGGGGAGGGGATGAAGGTCTGTCCAAAAGAGGGTTCTCCCACAGAGAGGGCCTACTCAGGGTGCCGTCGGCCAGACAATGCCAGCTGGCAACCCCCAGGGGGAGAGCCTTCTCTGTGGCAGCTCCCGTCCTCTGGAATGACCTACCCCCCGGACGTTCTCGGACCTACATCTCTTCCGTCGGGCCCTGAAAACGCATTTATTCTGTGCTGCCGGCCTGTCGTAGTTTTAAAGGGATTTTAAAGTAATTTTAGCATGGGATTTTAAATATGTAGGCCAAATTTATTTAATATTTTTAAATATATTCTTTTAGATTTTGTATCACCGATTTTACTGTGGCTGTACACCGTCCTGAATCCCGAAAGGGAGAAGGGCGGTTTACAAATCAAATAAAACTAAACTAAACTAAACTAACTAAAACTACTGTTAAGGGGTAAACAACACCCCCATTGGAAAATAAACAGGCGGAATAGTGCAATACAAAGGACAGCAAGAGATACGTTGCTTTAACCACACACAAACTCTAAAACACTGATAGTAGAAAAAAATAAATAGTCTTTACTTTTGTAGTAACTAAAATACTTCTTCCAAACAGTGATACTAACTCCTCTAACATTAAACAGTCCTTCACCAAAAACCAGTTATCTTACAGTAATTCAAAACAATGATACTTCTTCTGTATTCAGTTTCAGCTCCTCCTCAGTGGCAATCAGGAAGCAAAGGAAAACAAAAGAGATGAACTGTGTTTCCAGCTGCCTTTTATGGTTGAGCTGGGAAGCACAGCCAATCAGATTCCACATAGTCCTTAAAGTTACATATACTCTTTAAGAATCCTGGCATATATATTGTCAACCCAACATCAGGATAATTATAAAGGCATTTGGAAAAAAAGGGACTTACGTTACGACCGTTTTTAACATTGAGCACCACTGCAGCCTCCTTGTGGCCATGGGATCCAAAGTCTCATGCTTGGCCACTGGGGTGTCTTCGTGACGGTTGCAGTCTCCCGGGGTCGTGTGATCCCCATTGGAAGCCAGATTCACTTAACAACCAAAGTTAACAACTGCAGTGATTCACTTAACCACTCTGGCAAGAAAGGCTGTAAAATGGGGCAAAACTCAACTTAGCAACACACATTTTGGGCTCAATTGTTGTTGTATACATACCAGAGGTGGAATTCTGCCGGTTCGCCCTGGTGCGTGCAAACCGGTAGTGGTGGCAGCTGGAGGCTCTGCCTGGATATCATCACAGACTCTCTGCGCATGCGTGGAAGGTTCTACACATTTGGAGAAGCGCCACGCGTTAGCTCCCATTTCTAAACTGGTAGCGAAAATTAGAGTATTTAGAGATACACACACACACACACAAACAATGAATATATTTGCTCACAACATTTATCATATAGATAGGCAGGCAGATAAGATAGATAGATAGATAGATAGATAGATAGATAGATAGATAGATAGATAGATAGATAGATAGATAGATAGATAGATAGATAGATAGATAGATAGATAGATAGATAGATAGATAGAGATAGCTAGCTAGCTAGCTAGCTAGAGATAGATGGATAGATATAGATAGATAGATTACTAGATAGATAGATAGATAGATAGATAGATAGATAGATAGATAGATAGATAGATAGATAGATAGATAGATAGATAGATAGATAGATAGATAGAACGAACAGAGATAGCTAGAGGTAGCTAGAGAGCTAGATAACTAGATATAGAGATCGATGGATGGATGACGGACGGACAGAGAGACAGACAGACAGAGATAGTCTTCAAAAGCAAAAGTAAAGAGAGGTGGGAAGTTATACACCTCCTTAAAACTGTTTTGGACACCACGTGAGAATAATTTATACTTAGGAAAATTGTACAATGAACAGATTGGTGAAATAAAAACAGGCCACCTTCAATTCATATATGAATAGGTATGGAAAGGATTGTATATAATGTGCTGTATCCTTCAGCAGAAGGATACAGCAGACACTCTTTAACTAATATCTGCGCTCCAGAGTGAACTGACCCTACTATTAAATGATTTACTCAGCTATGTCTCTAATGCTTTTGAGTGACATCGCTTTATTCAATTATTTAAAGTTATGAGTAACTTCTCCGAAGAAATATTTCAAGAACAAAGCATTGGCAGTTCTTCTCCATACCTGCATAATCCAGCTGGCATTGTCCCCGAGTTTAACCCTTATTTGTATATAAAAGATTTGCCGGATGTAAATTTGGGAATCCATACAGATTCAAGAATTGGGAAGCTGCTAAATTAGACTTGCAAATCCATTTGGTTTTTCCAACAGCCCCTTTCTCCACCCACTCAGATAAAATTCCATGACAGAGAAAGGTTATTTTGAAGTCTCCTTGGAGGTCGTCATTAGGATAATATTTACCTAAATCTCTAGTGACGAAACAACGCATTGAGATAACATATTCTTCAAAAGCACATGTTAGGAGGCAGCGGTGGGTTTCACATTTTGCTATCACTAGTTCGTTGCTTGCTTCGCGCATGTGCCTGGCCTTCCATACATGTGCTTTGCTCGTGCGTGTGCCTTCTGCTCATGCACACGGGCTCAAAAACATGCCTAAATAGGACAGCATAGAGCTGGGGCAGGTGGACGGGCCTACCTGTGATTTCCACTAGCAGTTGAGGCGAACTGATCCGAACCGGCTGAATACCACTTCTGTTAGTCTGGGCAGTTTCATGTGATGTCTAATGGGAGACAGACTGATAGGAAGCTGACCACCAGATTGCAAGAACGCAAGCGAGAACTTTCAGATGAGGAGACCCAAACTCATCGGTAGCCTCACACTGTAGGGCAGGGGTCTCCAACCTTTGCAACTTTAAGTCTGAAGGACTTCAGACTTAAAAGTTGCAAAGGTTGGAGACCCCTGCTGTAGGGAATAAGGACATATATTCAATTTTGCAGCCACTAAGATTGTTGGAACAAAATATTGACTCTTCTCCTTGTAGGGTTGGCAATATGAAATGCTACGCAGAAATCAAATCAATATCCAATGCTAGATTTAAATGAGGGTTTAAATGGGCAGAGGTAGTCAACCTTTTTATACCCACCGCCCACTTTTGTATCTCTGTTAGTAGTAATATTTTCTAACCGCCCACTGGTTCCACAGTAATGGCAATTTATAAAGTAGGGAAGTCAATTAAATTTAAAAAAAGGAAAGTGCTTCAGTATTGGACAAAACCCCTCCCGCCCACCATGGAAGCTGGAACGCCCACTAGTCGGTGGTAGGGACCAGGTTGACTGCCACTAGCATTGGGTAATTCGTAATGGGATGCTGCGTTAAAAAGTGACATGACTATTTTTCACATTTATGGCTATCACCGCATCCCCATGGTCATGTGATTTACATTCAGATGCTTGCAAGTGGTTCATCTTTATGACGGTTGCATTGTCCCGAGGTCACCTGATCCCCTTTTGCGACCTTCTGACCAGCAAAGTCAGTGGGGAAGTCAGATTCACTTCTCAGCCGTCTTACTAATTGAAGCAACTGCAGTGATTCACTTAACAAACGTGGGAAGAAAAGTCATAAACATGGGGCAAAACTGACTTCACAAATGTCTCACTTAGCAACATAAATTTTGGGCTCGGTTGTGGTCGTAGGTTGAAGACTACCAGTACAATACAATACAATACAATACAATAGCAGAGTTGGAAGGGACCTTGGAGGTCATCTAGTCCAACCCCCTGCCTAGGCAGGAAGCCCTATACTGGTTCAGACAAACGGCTATCCAACATCTTCTTGAAGACTTCCAGGGTTGGGGCATTCACAACTTCTGGAGGCAACGTCTGTTCCACTGACTAATTGTTCTAACTGTCAGGAAATTTCTCCTCAGTTCTAAGTTGCTTCTCTCCTTGATTAGTTTCCACCCATTGCTTCTTGTTCTGCCCTCAGGTGCTTTGGAGAATAGCTTGACTCCCTCTTCTTTGGGGCAACCCCTGAGATATTGGAAGACTGCTATCCTGTCTCCCCTAGTCCTTCTTTTCATTCAACTAGACATACCCAGTTCCTGCAATTTCTCAAACTTGGTGATAATAGGCTACGTGGACTTTGACTCCCAGAGTTCTGGCTGAGGAATTCTGGGAGTTGAAGTCCACACAGCTTAACATTGCTGAGTGAGAACAAACAGGCCTAATATAATGAACCCAAGAGTTTTACTTCAATAACCCAAGCTGAAGATTTAGCACAGAGGTTCCCAAACTTGGCAACTTTAAGACTTGTGGACTTCAAGTCCCAGAATTCTCCAGCCAGCTTTTATCACCAAGCTTTGCTGGCTGGAGAATTCTGGGACTTGAAGTCCACAAGTCTTAAAGTTGCCAAGTTTGGGAACCTCTGATTTAGCATCTTGCGTGAACCTGGTCCACTTGTAAGTAGGAAGACTTGTAGGGAAACGAAGAACCCGATTGGCCTTCATTTTCCTTTGCTCCACCTGCTATCCACTGAGCAGATCTCTGTCACCATGAGTGAGCTTCCGTGCGGCTTAAAATGCCTGCCTTCTCTTCACTCTCCCTTCCTTTCCCGACCCCTAAGCCTACGGGGCAGACAGACAGAAGCACACATATGATTAATCGGGTGCAGCTGCAGCCCTGGCTCATTTGCATATGTATTAATAGAGGCAGAAACAACAATTCAATTACATCAAGAAGCATTCGGAATACTAAAACAAGTATGCAAAACAGGCCCGGGGACTGTTCCATTTTTTTTCTTTACCAAATCCAGCCAGGTCCGAATCTGAGAATACGACCATTTCTTCTCTCAATGGCGACAACCCCTTCCCCTGGTTCTCTTTAGATGTTGGGGAGGGGCACCCCGAGAGCTTTTTGGTATTTGGACAATAGGAACTGACCGAGTGCCAGTCTTCTTCCATGAAAATTGCACTAATCTTTCAGCTTGTGTTGATTCTCATTACATGCTAAATTAGCCTCAAACTGTTGTAATTCCTGTCTTCTGGTTTGGAGAAAAAATCCGTCCTGGCTTGGCGTTGGTCTCGTTTCCCTCGACTTCCCTTGACCGTCCTGAGGCGAGTCTGTAATTTTCCAGAAGTAAATCTTGCAGAACAGGAAGTAGTTGATGGCGTTCCAGACATAGCGTTCCAGATACTTACAAACCCATTCCCGGATCAGCTAGATTGGGTAATTCCAAGAGGGAGAAACAGTGCGAAACATTGCAAGGAACAGAAGTGAGAGACATAAGCATTGTGGAGGATGTTCTCCAGCATATTCCAGATATTTTTTCATTTCAGTGAGAATTGACAGAATTCCTGACTTGATCCTTGGTCAAAGCTCAGATGCGGCTTGGCTCTGATGCCAATTCTGAGTCCCCGTCCTTTGGAATCATCTCCAGACGATAAGAAGACATAGAGCTGTCAAACATCACTGGAGAATTCAAGCCATATTTAATTCCCCTTCTCTGTAAGGAAAGAGGGTGGAATAAATTCAAATAGGAGCTAGCCGTGTGCAGCAGCTGCCAAAAAAGCCAACACAGTTCTAGGCTGCACAAACAGAGGGATAGAATCAAGATCACGTGAAGTGTTAATGCCACTTTATAAGGCCTTGGGAAGGCCACACTTGGAATACTGCATTCACTTTTGGTCGCCATGATGTAAAAAAAAAAAGATGTGGAGACTCTAGAAAGAGTGCAGAGAAAAGCAAGAAAGATGATTAGGGGACTGGAGGCTAAGACATGAAGAACAGTTTCAGGAACTGGGCCTGGCTAGTTTAATGAAAAGAAGGACTAGGGGAGACATGATAATAATAATAATAATAATAATAATAATAATAATAATAATAATAATAATAATAATAATAATAATAATAATAATAATAATAATAATAATAATCTTTACTGTCATTGTAATAATACTGTAATAAAATTACAATGAAATTGGTTACCAGTCTTCCAATATCTCAGGGGTTGCCACAAAGAAGAGGGAGTCAAACTATTCTCCAAGACACCTGACGGTAGAACAAGAAGCAATGGGTGGAAACTAATCAAGGAGAGAAGCAACCTAGAACTGAGGAGAAATTGAAAGAGAGTGACTGGGCTCCTTCCTTCTCCTATTTTCTCCACAACAATAACCCTGTGCGGTGGGTTGGATTGAGAGAGAGAGAGAGAGAGTGACTGTTGTTTGATTGATTTTATCCTTGCTAAGTTTTTCCATTGTTTGGTGTGGGGTCCTTGGTGTTCTCCAAGGTTGGTTGTTTTCTTACAGACATTTCATTACCAAAGTAGGTAGTATTATCAGTGCTAGGGAGTGTGAGGTTTGCACTCTGTTTATATGCTAGTGTCTTGCCCTATCAGTATTGTCTGAAGACAAACAAGCTACCAGAAAATGACAACCTAATTAAGGAACCATCAAGATCACTCCCACCCACACTGACAGGGCAAGCCACTTATATACAAGCAAGAGAGCAAACCCCATTCCCTTCTAGCACTGATGATGTTACCTGGTTGGGTAATGAAACGTCTGTAAGTAAACAACTGTTCTGACCTAGGCTACCCGAGAAAGCGCAAATCCCTCTTTTAGTCCCCAAAACCCTCTTTTACTTAGACGGCTGTGAATAATGGTCATTCACAGCCCGTAATGATTCACAAACAGTCTGTGAAGATTCGGACAGATGTCTGCTTGAGTTGCCACAGTCTTTCAGGGTAATGTTGATAAGCACCCACCTTTTTCTCCCTTGAAACACTGCCTGAGTCTTCATTGGCAATTAGTTTTGCAAGGCCAAATGTAGCACAGAGTCCAACAGGACTTCTCAGAGCTTGAACCGACTAGATGAACCAATTGCTTCCTGCAAAGGCTCACGTCCGTTTGCTCCTCTTTTATGTCTTACGGGAGGGGCCAATCATCTCCAAGCCTTACTCCCGAGTCGCCCTTTTTTTCTCAATTGTTCTTGCCTTCTGGCAGCTCTGAGCATGCGCACACTGGGAACAGGCTCCCTTGTTCTTCTGCCTCGCTGATGTCAGGCTCCGGAGGCAGCAAATAACTCCCAGACAGCTGTGGCCCACTCTCTGCCTCCGATGCAGAGCCCTCGTCCGAGCCTTCCCCAGACTCCAGGACTGGCCCATGTTCCTCCCCAACCCTCCTCACTGTCCGACTCAGCTGCCAGCTCCGCAGGCCGCCGGTGGACCACAACAACCAAGCTCCGAGAGCACCTGGGACCCCACAGTTAAAACCCTGACCCACAAATATTCTCTTCATTTATTTGGTGTGTTCGGCAAATCTCCCCACCCCCAATTTTTGATTCAGTGTACAGCTTAAGTCTACAAAGTAGGTTACGTCGGCCTCCAAGCTGTGTGAGGTGACAACCACAGAATAGTACCGTAAGTTCACTCTGCTCCCTCCGCTTCGTATTTTGAAATGCAGACACCAGCAGCCCTTTGTGAGCAGGTGCTTCCTCGGGAGGGGGGCTGCTGTTTCCCCCTCCCCCTCCTCAGCACACCTGCTCAAGGAGAACAGCATCTGGCCCTCGGCTCTCCGACGCCAGCACTTTGCAAGGTTTAATTTTAGCCCCAGTTGAGGATAAAATAACCTTTCCTCGTCTGTCTTCCCTCTCTTTTTTCTCCTTCCTTCTTCTTTTCATTATTCCCCTCCCTCCCCTTCCTCCCCCCCCCCTCGCCCTTCCCCCCCCCCCACACACTACCCGGCCGCCGTTTTTATGCAAACTTGTTATTTTTCTAGGTGTTTGAAAACACAGCTTGAGAAAATGGATAATCAAGGAAGATGGCTTTTGAAATTAGAAACATATATAGTTGGACATCAAATGAGGCAACTGCATGGACACCCAGGGTGAAATCAGAGGTCTTTATTCGCAGTCTTTATTTGGGCGGTGGAGATAGGGGGATTTATTTAACTCTTTCTCTGATAGTCACTGGCTTTCAAAAAAAAAAAATGTTTCGCGTGGGCTGGAGAGCATCTGTGCTCCAGGACCAAACAAGTCCCTCTCATTTCAGCGTTAGAGGGATCGTTGTGTTTAATCCATAGTTTAAATAGGCGTTCTGGTAACTGCTTAAGATTAATATACATAGAATAGAATAGAATAGAATAGAATAGAATAGAATAGAATAACGGAGTTGGGAGGGACCTTGGAAGTCCAACTCTCTGCTTAGGCAGGAAGCAACATCTTTTTTACATCGTGGCGACCAAAACTGAATGCCTTATTCCAAGTGTGGCCTTCCCAAGGTCTTATAAAGTGGTATTAACACTTCACGTGATCTAGATTCTATCCCTCTGTTGATGCAGCCTAGAACTGTGTTGGCTTTTTTGGCAGCTGCTGCACACGGCTGGCTCCTATTTAAATGGTTGTCCACTCCAAGATCCCTCTCACAGTGACTACTATTGCTAAATTAATATAGCAATATATACCACTTCCAAGTGCTTTTCAGACCTCTCTAAGTGGTTTACATAGTCAGCATGTTGCCCCCAATAATCTGGGTCATTATTTTAGATGATAGAAAGATCTTAGATGTAGATAGATGATAGATAGATGGATGGATGGATGGATGGATGGATGGATAGATAGATAGATAGATAGATAGATAGATAGATAGATAGATAGATAGATAGATAGATAGATAGATAGATAGATAGATAGATAGATAGATAGATAGATAGATAGATAGATAATACATAATGATAGGTAGGTAGGTGATAGATAGATAGATAGATAGATAGATAGATAGATAGATAGATAGATAGATAGATAGATAGATAGATAGATAATGAGAAAGATAGATAGATAGATAGATAGATAGATAGATAGATAGATAGATAGATAGATAGATAGATAGATAGATAGATAGATAGATAATATATAATGATAGGTAGGTAGGTGATAGATAGATAGATAGATAGATAGATAGATAGATAGATAGATAGATAGATAGATAGATAGATAGATAGATAGATAATATATAATGATAGGTAGGTGATAGATAGATAGATAGATAGATAGATAGATAGATAGATAGATAGATAGATAGATAGATAGATAGATAGATAGATAGATATGAGATAGATAGATAGATAGATAGATAGATAGATAGATAGATAGATAGATAGATAGATAGATAGATAGATAGATGATAATATATAGTGATAGGTAGGTAGGTAGGTAGGTAGGTAGGTAGGTAGGTAGGTAGATAGGTAGGTAGGTAGGTAGATAGGTGATAGATAGATGGTAGGTAGGTAGGTAGGTAGGTAGGTAGGTAGGTAGGTAGGTAGGTAGGTAGGTGGCCTTAGATTTCATGGACTGCTTTGGAAGAGTCATACACCAAGTTGCTTTTGAGTTCCCACTCTTTAAACAAACCTACATTGGGGGGGGAGGGATGGGAAGGATTGTGGGAATGTGGAACATTGGATAGTAATTTGGGTTATGGGAAAGAGAGAGGGAAGGCATTCTTCAAGTGATTTTGTAAACAACGTTGGCATCCCATTGGACATATGGAGAACCCCTACCCAGTAGGACTGTATCCTGGGAAAGGGGGCAAGTGCAAATCCAGGAAAATATTAAAGGAGGAGGGGGGTGGGGGCAATAGCTGATTCATCGCTTAATTCATGGCCTGTGAAGAGTCCATAGTCCCAGCCCTTAAAATACTTTCCCCCTCCCTCCCCTTTTTATTGCCCAGAATCTTAAGAGCTTTATCATTTGCAGTCATAAAATGAAAATATACACCCAACCCTCAAAGGGCAAGTATGAAATTAAATTATATTTGGGCATCTGTAACCTTTTAAAACGATCAGATTCCAGTTAATGTATTTCTTCCTGTTCGGAGGGCTGCCAGGGTGTTTGATGGTGGGAGGCAGTGCAAAAGGGCACGAGGAGATAATAAATTCGCCGAAAGTTTCGCCCCGAGGCAGTGCTCCATACTCTCCAGCTTTCCATTTAGCCGGCCGGACCCCAAAAAATCTTGTCATATACAAAGGTCACCGAGGTTGGGATTGGTGTGTCCCATCGATCTTTTCCCCAGTGGAAGAGAGTGACAGCTGAGCTCATAAGCAGTTGTCAGAATCGGGAAGAGGAGCCGATATTGTCGGTGGAGGAAGGGGCAGTTTGATTGACAGGCTTTTTGGGGGGGAAATCCTACGAACGAATGAGGAGGAATTACAACCTTCGGGGCTTTTTCTACTTCCTACATTTGTGTGTGTGTGTGTCTGTGTTGCAAAGGTTGATGCTGACACCATGTATTCCCCTTGTTGATGATGGCTTGGCATACAGAGAAGGAATAGCAATCGCCTCTCCAACTGGATTTATTGCATAGCCGTGGCTTACAGGTTCACTTTACTGGTGGTCCTTGACTTACGACCGCAGTTGAGCCCCCAGATTTCTCTTGCTAAGCGAGACATTTCCTAAATGGGTTTTGACCCATCGTACGGGCTGGCTTTCTGGATGTAACCAGCATGTCTCTTCTCTTTTGATTACCCTCTACCTGCTGAAGATTTACATACAGAACATAATGATTCTGGGCCAGGGGTGGGCAAACTTTGCAACTTTAAGTCTGAAGGACTTCAGCTCAGTGGTGGGTTTCTGCAGGCTCGCACCTACTCGCGAGAGCCGGTTGGTGAAATTTAGAGAACCGGTGAGAGGGGGTTCCACCGGTGTACCTGGAAGTAAATCTGGCCTACCGCTGCCAGTGACCCAACGGGAAGGAAAGGAAAGGAAAGGAAGGAAGGACGGACGGAAAGGAAGAAAGGAAGAAAGAAAGAAAGAAAGAAAGAAAGAAAGAAAGAAAGAAAGAAAGAAAGAAAGAAAGAAAGAAAGAGAATTTATCATCATAATTGAGTCCAAAATTTTGGTTGCTAAGCAAGAGCGTTGTTAAATGAGTTTCACCACATTTTAAAAGGTGGCCACTCCCACCCTGTCACATGACTGCCAAGCCACGCCCACAAAATAGGCCACACCTACAGAGTAGGTTTTAAAAAATTTGAAACCCACCACTGCTTCAGCTCCCAGACTTCTCCAGCCAGCTTTGCTGGCTGGAGAAGTCTGGGAGCTGAAGTCCTTCAGACTTAAAGTTGCAAAGTTTGGCCACCCCTGTTCTAGGCTGATGACTCTCTTGATTCCACCCCCAACCTCCAGGCTCTGATTCCTCTTCTCCTACATCTAGGAGGATTTCTCCCACTAGTCAACTTAGATCTGCCTTTTTAAATCTATTGTTTTGTGGCTGTGTCCTGCAATGGTAGAACAGCTCTCAGTCTTCTTCTGTGTGGCTTCTCTTCCAGTACTTGACATGTGAAAGCACATCGCCCTTCAACTGGTACAGGTGTCCTTAAAAAAAACTGTGAATATCTCCACTTGTTTGCCGAAGACATGGCTGTCTGACAAGGGGCTGGAGAGAGGGTGCCGCTGCTTTCTTTGTTCCTTATGCGCCATCTTCACGTATTCCATTTACTGTACAGCTTTGGGATGCACATATGTTCAAACAGCTGATGCCTCGTATGACATTCTGTCTCCTTGCTGCATCTTTCCATGCTGTTCCCGAATAGTTTTTAAAAGATAGCATTTCTTTCTCCCTTCACTCCCCTAGTTAGGAGGGAATGAATAGCTTTATTGGGGGATAAATGGAAACCACAGTGTAGTTGGGAGCTTACTCCTGTATCCGAAGCATTTTTAATGTACAATATTTGCAAATATAATTACTTTGGTCATGGGATGGGGGAAAATCAGACTGTGCAATTTTACAGTTACTTCTTCCGCATTTCTTTTGCATTTTCTGCCATGGACAAATTAATAATATTCAGAGTACAGATACACCTCAAATTATCATCATCATCTTCTTTTAATGACTCCATAAGAGTCAGGACAACTGAATGGAGCGAGCAGAGTGTTTTAATGGCCGGATGTCCTTCCTGTCGCCAACACGGAGTTTTGTTTAGCAAATCTATTCTCATTGTGCCCAGAGAGAGAAAGATCTGCCTCTACCTAGGATCGAACTCACAGCCTCCTGAGTGGGAGGCGAGAGCTCCACCTCTAGGCCACTGCACCACTCATGGTCCTCAAATTATGATCACAATTAAATTTCTCTTCGTAAGCAAGGAGGTTGTTAAGGGAGTCATGTCTTTTTTTATGACCCTTTTTTGCATGGTTTTTAAGTGAACCACTTAAAAGTGCTTGTCGGATGAAGGCTGGGAAGGTCGCAACTGGAGATCATGTGACGCTGGCATGCTACAACCGTCTTAAAGACATGCTGGTTGCCAAGCACTTGGATTTTTACCCTGGGTACACGGCGCTAGTGTAGGTGTGAGAACTGGTTGTCACTTTTTTCAGTGTCGATGTCGTTTTGAACCATCGCTGGTTGAATGGTTACAAGTTGAGAACTACCTCAGAGTAGCCGAGAGCCAATGGTTAGAGTGCAGTACTACAGGCTACTTCAGCTGACTGCTAGTTGCAGTTCAGTACTGTGTGTTGGGAGTACGAAATGCACCAAGATTTTGAAGAGGTAAATTAAAAAAAAAAACGTTTTTGCACTCTGCAGACCTCTCAAAAACTTTCTGCACAGTTTGTTTTTTGTGAAAAAAAAGGACATGCCGAGAGTTTGAGAGGCCTGCAATGTGCTCCTGAGGGCTGGGGGGAAACGAGCAAAAAATGACTTGTTTTTTTGCAAAAATGGGCCCATTTTCAGGACAGGGGTCTCCAACCTTTGCAACTTTAAGTCTGAAGGACTTCAGCTTTGTTGGCTGGAGAATTCTGGGAGCTGAAGTCCTTCAGACTTAAAGTTGCAAAGGTTGGAGACCCCTGCTTTAGGAGGCTTGTGGAGTACATCTGGGGGGTGGGGATGGGGCAAAAACGGCCCATTTTTTGCTCGCTTTTGCCCTCCCTGGCCCCCAGGAGCACTTTGCAAGCCTCCCAAAGCCTCTGCATGGCCTTTTTGGTGAAGGTGGTGGGGTTTCAGGAGGCCAAAAATGCTGTAATCAGTGTATAAAATGCACCCAGATTTTCACCCTCTTTCTGGGGGGGTGGGGGGGGAAGGGTGTCTTATACTCCAAAAAATACGGTAGTTCGAATCTCACCAGGATCAAGGTTGACTCGGCATTCCATCCTTCCGAGGTGTGTAAAATGAGGACCCAGATTGTTGGGGGCAATACTGTAAACCTCTTAGAGAGGGCTGTAAAAGCACTAGGAAGTGGTATATAAGTCTAAGTGCTATTACTATTGCTAACTGGGCCTCAGTGCTCCATGTAGAAAATGCTCAAGAGATTGATAATGTCTCCTAAATCAGGGGTCCCTAACCTTTGCAACTTTAAGTCTGAAGGACTTCAGCTCCCAAAATTCCTCCAGCCAGCTTTGCTGGCTGGAGAAGTGTGGGAGCTGAAGTCCTTCAGACTTAAAGTTGAAAAAGTTGGGACCCCTGTCCTAAATGACTTCTGCTCTGTGTCCTCTCCAAAATTTTCTAAACTGAAAAGTAGCAAGTGCTTCTCCCTAAAGTTAAGATGTATTTTATCACACCTAATAGGACTGTGTGAAGTGACACAGATTTGCAAGCAAAGTAAAAGATTTGCCTCAAAACAAAGGGCTAAGTTTGTACACAAGTATTTTTGCAATGTATGGGGGTGAAAGTTGGACCATAAGAAAGGTTGAGCGCCAAAGAATGGAGGCCTTTGAACTCTGGTGCTGGAGAAGACTCCTGCGAGTCCCTTAGACTGCAAGGCCATCCAACCGATCAGTCCTAGAGGAGATCAACCCTGGCTGCTCTTTAGAAGGCCAGATCCTGAAGAGGAAACTCAAGTACTTTGGCCACCTAATGAGAAGGAAGAAGGACTCCCTGGAGAAGAGCCTCATGCTGGGAACGATGGAGGGCAAAAGAAGAAGGGGACGACAGAGAAGGAGGTGGCTGGATGGAGTCACCGAAGCAGCAGGCGTGAGCTTAAATGGACTCCAGAGGATGGTAGATGACAGGAAGGCTTGGAGGAATGTTGTCCATGGGGTTGCAATGGTTCGGACATGACTTCACAGCTAACAACGACAATTTTTGCTGTGTGTATTTGGAGGAAAGCGTTTTTTTTAAACAATTGGGGTCGTCTCCAATCAATCTTGGGCACTTCAGTATGAACTGATGGTGTTTGGAAAATGTAGAAGTAGACTGATAAAGAAGAAAAATACAGGAAATTATAGCTAACACATCAGAAATGAGTTGCATGTTGTGTTTAAACCTGGACATTGTAGGAGTAATAATTTTAGGCTTAGGGAAATGACACACACCAAATCCTTTCCACTGTGTATATAGTTTTCATGTAAACTCATATTCCCACAAACAATCTAAGTCCAACCTCTCTTGAATTCCATTAACTCTTATCTAGTGCCAAAGTAATGCTGCCTGTTAGTAGATTAGATTCTTATGTGTTGGCATGAGTCAGATTGCCCAGAACTTAATATATGGTCCTGATCTTTATGCCCGACACCAAGTGGTAAAATATTATTTCCCCTGAAGTGAGACTGGTACCGCCACTCTTGACTTTCTGAAGGTCCCTCAAGAACTGGATGTGTCTTGAATTACATTAACTCTTATCTACAGCCAATTGAGTGTTGACTGTGTGTTGACTAGATTCTTGTGTATGTTAGTTGAGAAGTTGTGTCTGACCCATTATGACCCCATGGACAACATTCCTCCAGGCCTTCCTGTCCTCTACCATCCTCTGGAAACCATTGAATCTCAAGCCTACTGCAGAGATGACTCCATCCAGCCACCTCCTTCTCTGTCATCCCCTTCTTCTTTTGCCCTCAATCGACCCAACATGAGGCTCTTCTCCAGGGAGACCTTCCTTCTCATTAGATGGCCAAAGTATTTGAATTTCCTCTTCAGGATCTGACCTTCTAAAGAGCAGCCAGGATTGACCTCCTCTAGGACTGACCGGTTGGATGGCCTTGCAGTCCAAGGGACTCAATGCAGGAGTCTTCTCCAGCACCGTAGTTCAAAGGCCTCCATTCTTTGGCGCTCAGCCTTACTTATGGTCCAACTTTCACCACCATTCATTGCGACTGGGAAAATAATAGCCATGACTATAGGCACTTTTGTTGTTTTCTCGTGTATAGACATGAGCAATAAATCAGCCTAACTGGAGCTTAACGTGTGGCCCTGATTCTTCATGCTTTGCAGAGCAGTTAGAATAGGTCAGCAGTGGCCCAATTATCCAGAAGGTGACAAGCTTCCATTTGCTGGATGCATCCCAGTGGAGGCTGGACAACATCTGCAGAGGATGTTTTTATTTGGATTTTTGCCCTGTTGCAAGGAAGTGGGTTGAATGACCTCAAGGGTCATTTCCAACTCTAATTCTATGTTGTTTTATGATCTGTGTTGCAAGCAAGCAGGAAAGCTAAATAAAATAGCTAATTGTTTAGTTAAAGCTAATCAGCATTGTTCCCTGAATGAAATATTGCATATTTGCTCTCCTAACAAGGCCCTTCTATTTCTTCCAAGTAAGACATTCCATCTTTTCTCCATTCCTTTCAGCCACCATAACCTCTGTTCAAGTTTACTTTGAAAGGGGCGGGGGGGGGGGGGAATCTTGGAAAAAGTCAATGCGAAGCCACTCCTGTTTTGTTGCTGGGGCATCTGTATGTGTATTTGTGTAAGTGGAGGGGACATGAATGTAGAATAGAACAGAATCAGGAATAGAATAGAATAGAATAGAATCAGGAATAGAATCAGGATAAGGAATAGAATAGAATAGAATAGAATCAAGAACAGAATCAGGAATAGAATCAGGATAAGGAATAGAATAGAACAGAACAGAAAAGAAAAGAATCAGGAATAGAATAGAATCAGGAATAGAATCAGGATAAGGAATAGAATAGAATAGAATAGAATCAGGAACAGAATCAGGAATAGAATCAGGAATAGAATCAGGATAAGGAATAGAACAGAACGGAAAAGAAAAGAAAAGAAAAAATCAGGAATAGAATAGAATCAGGAATAGAATCAGGATAAGGAATAGAATAGAATAGAATAGAGTAGAATAGAGTAGAGTAGAGTAGAATAGAATAGAATAGAATAGAATAGAATAGAATTCTTTATTGGCCAAGTGTGAGTGGACACACAAGTAATCTCTCTTGGTGCATATGCTCTCAGTGTACATAAAAGAAAAGACAACACAATGATAGTCATAGGGTACAAATAAGCAATCAAATCATAACAGGAAACAATCAATATGAATCGTAAGGATACAAGCAACCAAGTTACAGTCATACAGTCATAAGTGGGAGGAGATGGGTGATAGGAATGATGAGAAGACTAATAGTAATAGTAATGCAGACTTAGTAAATAGTTCGACAGTATTGAGGGAATTATTTCCTTAGCAGAGTGATGGCATTCGGGGAAAAACTATTCTTGTGTCTGGTTGTCTTGGTGTGGCAGTGCTCTATAGTGTCATTTTGAGGGTAGGAGTTGAAACAATTTTATGTCCAGGATGCGAGGGGTCTGTAGATATTTTCAGGGCCTTCTTTTTGACTCGTGCAGTGTCCAGGTCCTTGATGTAAGACAGGTTGGTAGCCATTGTTTTTTTCTGCCGTTTTGATTATGCTCTGAAGTCTGTATCTGTCTTGTTTGGTTACGGAAGATATCAGTGGTTGAGCTCAACTGGAAAAAGACTTTTTCCTAATTGCTCAAAAATTTATTCATGCTTTTTTTTTTAAATAAAGCTCAGCTTCTTCCAAGAACGCTAAGAACTTCTAATTCAATCCCATTATCATCCTGATAATAATGGGAAGGATTTAAATTTTAAGAAAGAAATTTCTCTTATTATCTTGGCGAGTCTTCTGGCCCTGTTTTGAATTCCACAGATCGTTAATAGGTTCAGATCGGGATAAATTTTTGTCATGTCCTTAAACAAAATCTGCACTGTAGCCGACGCCCGTGGCTTCCGGCAGAGGAGAATTTGGTGGGAACCACAATGGAAATGTGTTCTGTTACAATGTCATGTTCCTTGACCCAAATTCCTATATCCAGGGCCTTCAAGATAATTGATGGATTGTTGACCAAACATGTAGATGCTAATATACAACTAGATCAGAGGTTCCCAAACTTGGCCACTTGAAGACTTGTGGACTTCAACTCCCAGAATTCTCCAGCCATTTTATGACCTTCCTTGCCACAGTTGTTAAGTAACACAGGGTTTAAGTGCAACCGGCTTCCCCATTGACTTTGCTTGTCAGCAGGTCGCAAAAGATGATGGGTTGCATGGCCCTGGGACAGTGCAACTGTCATAAATGTGAGCCAGTAATCAAGCATCTGGATTTTGATCCCGTGACCTTGGGATTGCTGCAGTGGCCATAAGTGTGAAAAATGTCACACTTTTAGTGCCATTGTAACTTCAAACTGGCCACTAAGCAGAGGTGGTATTCAGGTGGTTCTCTCCGGTTTGGGCGAACTGGTAGCGGCGGCTACAGGAGGCTCCGCCCACCCGCCGCGATGTAATAATAATAATAATAATTTTAATTTATAACCCGCTCTCTCTCCCCGAAGGGACTCGAGGCGGGGCACAGGGAATTTAAAAATACAAATCAAAACCAGCCCTGCGTCAGCCCTGCGTGCGCTGTCACATTTGCGAACCGGTATGGAAGATAAGTCAATTCAACTTCTGCCACTACGTGTATGGTTATACAAATACAATAGCAGAGTTGGAAGGGACCTTGGAGGTCTTCTAGTCCAACCCCCTGCCTAGACAGGAAACCCTACACCATTTCAGGCAAATGGCTATCCAACATCTTCTTAAAGACTTCCAGGGTTGGGGCATTCACAACTTCTGGAGGCAAGCTGTTCCAGAGGTTAATTGTTCTAACTGTCAGGAAATTTCTCCTTAGTTCTAAGTTGCTTCTCTCCTTGATTAGTTTCCACCCATTGCTTCTTGTCCTGTCCTCAGGTGCCTTGGAGAATAGTTTGACTCCCTCTTTTTTGTGGCAACCCCTGAGATATTGGAAGACTGCTATTATGCCTCCCCTAGTCCTTCTTTTCATCAAACTAGACATAACCAGTTCCTGCAACCATTCCTCATATGTTTTAGCCTCCAGTCCCCTAATCATCTTTGTTGCTCTTCTCTGCACTCTTTCTAGAGTCTCCACATCTTTTCTACATTGTGGCGACCAAAACTGGATGCCGTATTCCAAGTGTGGTGTTACCAAGGCTTTATAAAGTGGTATTAACATTTCACGTGATCTTGATTCTATTCCTCTGTTTATGCAGCCTAGAACTGTGTTGGCTTTTTTGGCAGCTGCTGCACACTGCTGGCTCATATTTAAATGATTGTCCACTAGGATTCAAAGATCTTTGGAATCCACTAGGATTCCAAGGTTTAGGACGACAATACGTAATTACAGTTACGATTTTTCTCTAGGAACCCAAATGTGAAACAGTAAGCCTCCATACAGGAAGATGGTTTGAGCTACGTATTAAACTATGCTAGCATTTTTTTAAAAACAAAATCAGTGGCATTGATTAATTGATGAAAAACCAAGTGGTCAAATCCATGAACCAACATTTAATTGGTTGTGACCGAATAATAACGAATCCTTCATATGCTTCTTAGTTTTAGCAATTTCCTTTTTCATGGGATTCTTCATTTTGTCTCTTATCTGACATACTGTAAACTATAAGGGCTGCCTTATCAGGAGCAGAGAGTGATGAGACCTACAAACAGCTCATGGTCATATAGTTATAAATTAGTTTTCCATTTTTATTTGCTGGGAAATGTCCATCTTCCCTTTTTTTAATCGCGTTGAAACCTGGACGTTTCCGTTGGTGAAGTCTGATTTAGCGAGTTGCTTCTTTCTGTGGGGAGAATGCTAAATGTATGTTTTCTAGCTGCTTTTGATGCAAGGATGACATGAAATTTAAAAAAAAAAAAGATTACCATACTGAAAAACGGTTCCACAATCTCCCCTCCTGTTTAACGCAAATTAGCTGATGATTAATTTTTAACATGTGGATTAGGGTCTTTTTTAATTAATCTCATTGTTAGCAATTGCAAACTCTCCTACATATGGACATTAATTTCGGTCGTAATGACTCGGAATGAAGTTGTAATAGCTAAGATTAGGCCAAACTTTTCATGTTCTTTTTCTGGGTTAACACGGTCAGAATGAACAAGTAGTCGAATCGGATCTGAAGTGGAATCCAATTCTTTAGAGCAGAAGGGGAACAATTTTTTCGGATCCTGATTTTTGCATGATAGCTTTTTCACTTCCATTCCATTCCATATGCTATTCTATTCTATTTTCTCTCATCTTTATATTCTCTTCTATTTTGTATTCTATTCTCTCCATATTCTCTTCATATTCTCTTCCCTTCTATTTTCTATTCTATTCTCTTCATATTTTCTTCTATTTTCTATTCTATTCTTTTCATATTCTATTCTATTTTCTATTCTCTTTTCTTTATAATCTATTTTATTCTCTTCTATTCTATTTTCTATTCTATTCTATTTTCTTCATATTCTATTCTATTTTCTTCATATTCTATTCTATTCTCTTTATAATCTATTTTATTCTATTTTCTTTATAATATATTTTATTCTCTTTTATTCTCTTCTATTTTCTATTCTATTCTATTTTCTTCATATTCTATTCTATTCTATTTTCTTCATATTCTATTTTATTCTATTCTCTTTATAATCTATTTTATTCCCTTTTATTCTCTTCTCTTCTATTTTCTATTCTACTTTATTTTCTATTCTATTCTATTTTCTTCATATTCTATTCTATTCTATCTGCTTTTAAGAACCGTCGTTCTTCCCAATTTGTAAATATAAATGAAAATTCCCTTGGCTTATTGAAAATACATACATACATACATACATACATACATACATACATACATACATACATACATACATATTACATACATACATATTTCAGCCAGTTTGAGAAGCTGTTTTTCCCCCCTGTGTACATTCTGGCCATCGACTTACTTAGCGTCAATCAAATGACCTGGACAAGCGGACGTGACATTGATAAATCGTCTTTGGCATATGACATTCTGCCAAGCAACTTGCTGTTATCCCTTCTCCAGTTCAAACGGAGGTGAAAGAAGTTGACAAGGGAAAGACTTGGGTGTTCCCCAGGAGAGTTTGCTGCCGTAATCATAGCTAGGGAGGGCAGTTGCTGCTGCTGCTGCTGTTGTTGTTGCTTAAAAAAAAACCTTCTGAAAAATGGCATGATGGGAAGAGAGAAGAGGGCATTCATGTCAGAAGTGGCATATCCCGGCATCGTCCTTTTCCTGAAATGGTTTGGAGGGTTTTTCTTTCTTTCTTGGCATTTATGGCGACACACTAATGAGTTGTGACAACTGTGTATCTTTATTCTCCCCAAGAGATGGATTTGCTTTAATTCAGCTGCTAGGGGTAAGGATGGACCAAGCGTACCCTTTTTTTTTCTCGCATGTCAAACGTGTCGCTCCTTGTCTTTCGGTTTCAATTCGTGAATCGGGATGAATGAACGAGGAACTTCGGTGTCATTGGAAATAACACACAAACATCCCCGGAATATATTGAAGCTGATAAAAGTTTGCACCTTGAGCAAAAGGGGGATAGATGGGAAACTCATCAAATTTGCAGAAATAGCCAACACTCCAGACGATAGGCTTAAGATACAGAAGGATCTTGACAAACTTGAACATTGGGTGCTATCCAACAAAATGAAATTCAAGGGCGAAAAGAGTAAGGTTCTACATTTAGGCAAGAAAAACAAAATGCACAGGTACAGTATAGGTGGTACCTTGCTCAATAGTAGCAACTGTGAGAGGGAACTTGGAGTCCTAGTGGACAACCATTTAAATGGAATGACCTACCCCCCGAGCTTAGATCTACTACGGACCTCCGCTCCTTCCGTCAACAATTAAAGACCCATCTTTTCCAGCAGGCCGGCCTGGCCTAACCTAATCTACCGTACCAGCCTAGTTGTAGTAAATATTACCTAATCGGGTTTTTACGTTATAAATTTAAACGAGATATTTTAACACAGGGTAAAACATTTAATTTAGTTTTATTATTTATAATTGTTATATATGTATATGGTCTTAAATTCTTGTACACCGCCACGAGTCTCTTCGGAGAGAGGGGGCGGTCAATAAATCCAAATAAGTAAGTAAGTAAGTAAGTAAGTAAGTAAGTAAGTAAGTAAGTAAGTAAGTAAGTAAGTAAGTAAGTAAGTAAATAAATAAATAAATAAATAAATAAATAAATAAATAAATAAATAAATAAATAAATAAATAAATAGGAGCCAATTATCTATCATCTACCTACATCTAGGATCTTTCTATCATCTAAAATAATGACCCAGATTATTAGGGACAATATGCTGACTCTGTAAACCACTTGAAGAGGGCTGAAAAGCACTGGAAATATTGCTATATTAATTTAGCAATAGTAGTAACTGTGAGAGGGGATCTTGGAGTCCTAGTGGACAACTATTTAAATATGGGCCAGTCGTGTTTAGCAGCTGCCAAAAAAGCCAACACAGTTCTAGGCTGCATCAACAGAGGGAGAGAATCAAGATCACGTGAAGGGCTAATACCACTTTATAAGACCTTGGGAAGGCCACACTTGGAATACGGCATCCAGTTTTGGTAACCACGATGTAGAAAACATATGGAGACTCTAGGAAGAGTGCAGAGAAGAGCAACCAAGATGATTATGGGACTGGAGACTAAAACATATGAAGAACGGTTGCAGGAACTGGGTATGTCTAGTTTAATGAAAAGAAGGACTAGGGCAGACATTGTTAGAGGTAAAAAAACACCCCTGGAAAATAAATGCAGAATAGTGCAATATACTGGACAGCAAAGAGATACGTTGCTTTTAGCACACAATAACTATCAAACACTGATAGTAGGAAAAATAAATAGTCTTTACTTTTGTAGTAACTAAAATACTTCTTCCAAACAGTGATACTAACTTCGCCAATAATAAACAGTCCTTCACCAAAACACAGAGTTATCTTACAGTAATGCAAAACAATACTTCTTCAGTCTTCAGCTTCTTCCTCAGTGGCAAACAGTAAGCACAGGAAAGCAAAAGGGAATGAACTATGTTTTCATCTGCCTTTTATGGTTGAGCTGGGAAGCACAGCCAATCAGATTCCACATAGTTCTTAAAGTTACATATACTCTTTAAGAATCCTGGCTTATATATATATATATTCAACCCAACATCAGGATGATTATCCTAACAGACATGATAGCAGTCTTCCAGTATCTCAGGGGTTGCCACAAAGAAGAGGGCGTCAAACTATTATCCAAAGCACCTGAGGATAAGACAAGAATCAATGGGTGGAAATTAATCAAAGAGAGAAACAACCTAGAACTGAGGAGAAATTTCTTGACAGTGAGAACAATGAATCAGTGGAACAGAAGTTGCCTCCAGAAGTTGTGAATGCCCCAACACTGCAAATTTTTAAGAAGCCGTTGGATAACCAGGTGTCTGAAATGTATATCATTTCCTGCCTAAAGAGGGGCTTGGACAATAGACATACAGGCCTTTTGATCCTTTCAGCACAATTTTCCTAGGTAGATAATGGGGTTTCACCATGTTCCCTCTAGATAGCTTCAAGTTCTAAAGCAGGGGTAGTCAACCTTTTTATACCCGCCGCCCACTTTTGTATCTCTGTTAGTAGTAAAATTTTCTCACCGCCCATCGGTTCCACAGTAATGGTGATTTATAAAGTAGGGATGTCAATTAAATTTTTAAAAAGGAAAGTGCTTCAGTAACGGACCAAACCCCTCCCGCCCACCATGAAAGCTGGAACGTCCACTAGTGGGCGGTAGTGACCAGGTTGACTACCACTGTTCTAAAATCTCAGAGGATGAGGAAGAAGAGAAAGAGAGAGGGGGGAAGGGAGGGAGGGAAAGGAAGGAAGGAAGGAGAAACAGAGGAAGAAAAGAAAGAAAGAAAGAAAGAAAGAAAGAAAGAAAGAAAGAAAGAAAGAAAGAAAGAAAGAAAGAAAGAAAGAAAGAAAGAAAGGTGTGGTGGGGGTCTGTCACAGTTCCTCAAATTTCCATTGGTGTCCATGTAGAGCTCACTTTCTGCTATCGTAGTCTCAGGGGCACCTCCACATATAAATCCATTTTATATTTCCTCTGATAATCTCTCTCTGAACTGATCAATTAAGCCGCTTTCATTCCAAGTTGCATCCTGGGCTAACAGCTGAATCTCAGCAGCATATCCCCACACAGATTGCTTACCTTGCCACAGGAACAGATTTCACGGCTGGTAGCCAGAATCCTCGAAGGTAGCTGATAGAGGCATGCCGCAAAGTGTGCATACGGGTCTAAATTTGGACTGTTCTGAAGGAGAAAGTGGGGGGGGGGCGAGGTGTCCACTTTACAGCTCCTTCTATCATTAGACTAATTATAAACCTACGTGCGCCATTTGGTTGGATACCTGAGTCTGCGCATAATTTACACCGAGTGAAGAAAGCAGGAGGTTGGCTTTCATTCCTACCAGGCGCAAAAGATCAGATCCACATGTGAAGGTTCAATTAAGCCAATTCATTGCTTAAAGCAGGGGTCTCCAACCTTTGCAACTTTAAGTCTGAAGGACTTCATCTCCCAGAATTCTCCAGCCATTCTGAGAGATGAAGTCCTTCAGACTTAAAGTTGTAAAGGTTGGAGACCCCTGGCTTAAAGCACCGAACCTCAAACTATGGCCCACAGGCTGGATATGGCCCACTAATGCATCCGGCCCGTGGAGTGGTGGGATTCAGCACCGCCCCTCACCCCGCCCCTCGCCATTGGCCTTATCTTCCAGCCAGCATCCACCCCAGCTGCACTTCTGGTTAGTTATTTCACTGGTTGAGCTGCACTTCTGATCACACCGCTGCTGCCGTAGGTGAGGCCGAAGGGTGCTGGCGAAGACCAGCTGACTGAGAGGTGATCTGGTCCGTGCAGCCACGTGATCCAGGGCCGGTGGGTGAGTAGGGGAGGGGCTGCTGCTGGCTTGAAAAGCAGCTCTGCTCTCAGCTTGTAAAGTAGTGCTTTAAAAGTCTTTAAAAACGCTGTAAAAACAGCCTTTCAGGATGTTTTTCACAGCCATAGGATCCGGGGCCGTTGGGTGAGTAGGGGAGGGGCAAGTGCATCGAGGACAAATGCAAAATGGATTGTTAAATTGGCCACGCCCACCCAGTCACATGATCACCTAGCCACACCCACTCAGCACACTGAGGGACCATGAATCGTCCCCCTGTTTAAAAAGTTTGAGGACCCCTGGCTGAAAGCCTAGGGACAGGAATCTTCTCAACTAATAGTCAGCACCTGATTTTGAGTTAGATAAGGGTCAGCAGACTTAGTTAAGGTTATTATTATTATTTTATTATTTATTGGACTTCTAGACCGCCCCCTCTCCCCGAAGGGACTCGGGGCGGTTAACTATGTCTTCTTATAATCGGGTTTCTATGAGCCGTGGTGGCGCAGTGGCTAGAGTGCAGTACTGCAGGCTACTTCTGCTGACTGCCGGCTGCCTGCAACTTGACAGCTCGAATCTCACCAGGCTCAAGGTTGGACTCAGCCTTCCCTCCTTCCGAGGCGGGTCAAATGAGGACTCAGATTTGTGGGGACTCTTGTCAACCACTTAGAGAGGGCTGTAAAAGCACTGTGAAGTGGTATATAAAGTCTAAATGCTACTGCTAGTATGCAAAACTGTTCTGACCCCCCTTACTGAGACTAATGACCTGACTGGCTGCTTGCCCGAACTGACCTTGAACAGACCTGAAGCTTCTGAAAATCGACTACAAACTAGAACTGCAACTCGACACAATGAAATCCAACTCTACAAATTATTCGTTGTTCTCTGCAAGCTTTTCCTTAACAGAGGCTTCCTTTTACACCCTCTTGGGAGGAGCCAGTCATAGGGCAGCTGGGACTAATTCAACTTTTTTGTTTTTAGATGGTTTTTAATTTTCCTGTATACCGCCCCGAGTACCTTTGGGGAGAGGGGGCAGTTTATAAATGTAATAAATTATTATTAATTATTATAAATTATAACTCTTCCGAGTTCGTCTCTCCTGCAACTGACGCTGCCTTCTTTCAATCCGTCTTAACCTAGCATCAGGGACAAACTGGCCTTGATCCTCCCCACTACTCCAAGACCCAGGTGCCTCCTGATGACCAGCCAGGCTCTCTGCTCTCTCAAGGTCGCCCTCCTCCTCCAGAGCAGACTCATAGGACTCCTCACTAGAGGAGTCCCTCAGCAGCTCATCCAGCTGGGCCACAACACAAAACAGCTGCTGCTTCTCGTTCCGACGTCCTTCCCCTTCCTTCCACGTTTCCGGATGACCCCTCTTTGTAAGTTCCTGTCCCGTTCTGAGCACTTAGTGTAAAGAACCGGAGGAACGCTGGGCTTCAGGCCACCCAACAAGGCGTTCGCAAAGTGGATGGAAGATATCTTTGTTCTTCAGAGGCATTTGCGCTGCTTACATTGGATAGCACGTTCATATGGAACATATCAGCCGGCAGTGTTTGCCCGGATGACCCTATCAGATTTCCTTCCTGGCTTGCTTTCAAGCCTTTTCACTTCATTTCAATTACTGTCACATGGCGCGAACATTGTTATGTACAAATATGTGACTTATTTGGGCAGCCTTCCAGCGAGCTATTCTTAATTTGCAAAGGGAGAGGCAATCTGGCCTGATAAACTTCACAGCCACGCACGATTGCTACAGAAGCTAACAAATGTTTTTTTTAAAAATCAGCTGATGATAGGAAAGACCAAGTAATAAGTTCCTGCATATGAACAATGTTGGACAAACAATATTTGGACTTTGGCTTTATAATCAGCAGTTGTTAGGCCAAAGGAACCAAGAATGGCACGAGATAACTTCCTTTACAAAAAAAAAGTATTTTCATTATATAGTTTTCTTTGTTTTACATCACAGTTTTCAGCTTTGCAACAGCGATATACAAGTTATGCCCACAGTTTTTTACGTTATACATACTATTATGTCTCCTATCCTGTTTTCAACTCCCAGAATTCCCCAGCCAGCGCGTGCTAATGTATGGACTAATTAACCATAAAACCACAGATTAACCACAGCAATTGAAATCCTGTCCCACTGCCACATCACAGCCACGAGTGTCTAGGGAAGATGCAAGTGAAGGAAGGCAACTGACATTTTAGGATTGATGATATCATAACGCAGATGTCACAAATTGCTGCAAATCACCAACATGATATAAAGGGCGTGAATTTATTTATTTATTTATTTTATTAAATTTATACCCCGCCCTTCTCCTACAAAAGGACCCGGGGCGGCGCACAGGCGAATTAAAAACACAACATACATAAATAAACCAATTATTAAAACCCAATTAAATTAAATTACCCCGTGCTAAAACATTTTAAAATTCTCTAATTAAAATTTATAACTAAAAAGTCCAAATCGGGTGGTTATCCTAGGCCGGCTTGTTGGAATAAATGCGTTTTAAGACGCCAGTGGAAAAGGCGGAGGTCTGTGGTGGTACGGAGTTCAGGGGGTAGGTCATTCCACAGGGCACGGCCTGCCACAGAGAAGGCCCTTCCCCTGGGTGTCGCCAACTGGCATTGCCCGGCTGACGGCACCCGAAGAAGACCTTCTCTATGGGAGCGGATCGGTCGGAGGGATGCATGGGGCAGGATACGGTCTTGCATGTAACTAGGCCCCGAGCCATGGAGCGCTTTAAAGATGGTCATTAACACCTTGCCAATTACCAATTTGTGTAAGTTGCGCAATGGAATCATAATGGATGTGAAATCACGGTGGGCTGTGATGATTGCTGGACTAACCCGATTGTTGTCGTTGTTGTGAACAGCCGTCCTGACTGATAATCTCCATACTAATACCCTGTTTCTCCAAAAATAAGACCTCCCCAGATAATAAGCCCAATTGGGCTTTTGAGTATATGCACTAAAATAAGCCCTCCCCAAAAATATTGCAACACAGCAACAGCCCTGAGGTGCCCACGCTTGCCACCTCCTGCGTCTCAAAAATAATAAGACCTCCCCAAAAATAAGACCAAGTGCTCATTTCGGGGGTCAAAAGAATCGGGGAAACCTGGTAGTATATACAGTATCATATTCGTAACTATTGTTTCCATATTTCTAACACAAATCACTATATAATTATCATTCTAGATATTTTACTTTACGTTTTTATAACATCTTACCATAATACTATTTACAATAAATATTCTTCTGTCTATCGTTATACTGATTTCTAATTCCTAATTCATTAACCGTCTTTTATTGTTCAATTTTCTAATCTTTGCATCTGCTATCTAACCAATTATACCATGCAACCCAAATTAAATAGTATTCTGTTTCTCCTTTGCCTTTCATTTCCATTGTCAACCCATCCATCTAGGCACGGTCTAATATTTTTTTTATTACCATTTTCTCTCTGGGTATATTTCCATTTTTGAGCATGTACGATTCTAGCCACTGTTATGACATGTAGTATTAAGTATTGGGTTAGGGTTAGGGTTTATTTAGGCATGTTAACAGGGAAATATAAGAAAAGGCATGAGATAACTTCTGAATGGTTACCAGTGGTGGGTTACGACCGGTACCAGTGGTGGGTTTCTGCAGGCTCGCACCTACTCGCGAGAGCCGGTTGGTGAAATTTAGAGAACCGGTGAGAGGGGGTTCCACTGGCGTACCTGGAAGTAACTCTGGCCCGCCGCTGCCAGTGACCCAACGGGAAGGAAAGGAAAGGAAGGAAGAAAGGAAAGAAAGAAGAGAGAGAGAGAGAGAGAGAGAGAGAGAGAGAGAGAGAGAGAAAGAAAGAAAGAAAGAAAAAGAAAGAAAGAAAGAAAGAAAGAAAGAAAGAAAGAAAGAAAGAAAGAAAGAAAGAAAGAAAGAATTTATCATCACAATTGAGTCCAAAATTTTGGTTGCTAAGCAAGAGCGTTGTTAAATGAGTTTCAACACATTTTAAAAGGTGGCCACTCCCACTCTGTCACATGACTGCCAAGCCACGCCCACAAAATAGGCCACACCTACAGAGTAGGTTCTAAAAAATTTGAAACCCACCACTGACCGGTACGCTCCGGTACTGGTGTACCAGTGCCTGTCGGGAGCACCAGGTAGCGTTCCAGTACGGTGCCTGGAGGGCCCACCTGCCTGTCCGTGCTCCTTGCTGGTATTTGAGGTTTTTGGGGCTTCCGTGCATGCGCACAGAGCATACAGCGCCTGCCCGATGCTCCGCCAAGCAGCTGGAGCATTGTGGAGACATTGTAAAACATTGCAGGAGGTAAGTATACATGTGCAAGCATGCTGCGTGCGTTCATGTGGTGGGTGCCCAGCCCTGTTGCACTGTACTGGTTGCAACGGGATCCGAAACCCACCACTGTTGCTTACCTATAGACAGAAATCTTGCCAGACTAAAGCAACTCTCTATAGCAGAGGTGTCGAACTCCAGGCCCGCGAGCTGGATCCAGCCCATGGGATATTTAGATCTGGCTTACGGGGCCACCCTAGAAACAGCGAAGGACCAGCCCACTGCGCTCCTGCCAGCAGAAACGGAAAAAAAATGACTTATGGCCATTTTTCACACCAATGGCCGTTGCAGCATCCCTGCGGTCCCATGATCAAAATTCAGATGTTTGGCAACCGACTTGTATTTATGGCGGTCGTGGTGTCCCCGGGTCATGTGATCCCCTTTAGCAACCTTCTGACGAGCAAAGTCATTGGGGAAGCCACCTTCACTGAACAACTGCAGTGATTCACTTAACAGCGGTGGCAAGAAAGGTCCTAAAATAGGACAACATTCACTTAACAAATTCCTCGCTAACAACAGAGGTTTGGGGCTCAGTTGTGGTCATAAGTCGAGACCTACTTATGGGGTCTTATTTTCATTTGACCCCCCCAAAATAAATGTTTGGCCTTATTTTCGGGGAGGGCTTATTATTTTTGAGGTGCAGGAGGCAGCGAGTATGGTCCCCTCATGGCGGCTGCTGTGTTGCAATATTTTCGTGGAGGGCTTATTTTGAGGGGAGGGCCTATTTTAGCGCATGCGCTCAAAAGCCCGATTGGGCTTATTATCCGGGGAGGTCTTATTTTCCAGGAAACAGGGTATATGGCCGTGATGGCGAACCTATGGCATGGGTGCCACAGGTGGCACATGGAACCATTTCTTAGGGCACGCGAGGTGTTGCCCTGTCGGCTACAGCATGCATGTGTGCGCTGGCCAGCTGATTTAGGCCTTCTTTTGAGGCCGTTTTTCACCTTCTAGAGGCTTCAGGGAAGCTCCTGAAGCCTCTGGAGGTAGGGGGCAGGCTGTTTTCACCCTCCCCAGGCTCCTAGAAAGCCTCTGGAGCCTGGAGAGGGTGAAAAAAGGGTGCCAAAAGCAGGGGGTCATGCACATAGCATTATGGATGTGACACGCCCATGCACGACGCCTCTGCGCTCCCCCCGCTTTTGGCACGCGAGCCAAAAAAGGTTAGCCATCACTGGTATATGGCATGACAGCTGAACTTCTGAGGTGTGGTCAAGCTATTATGCTACAACCTATTTCATAATCTTTGGGAAAGTTTAGCCGACTATTGCAGTTTCAAATAAGGTAAGGATTATAGATGTTGGCGTAGGTTTGACAACATTTCCTTAAGACCTGAAGATTAGTGTCCTAAGAATAGTTTTGCAGATATTAATGTGTAAGGAATGGCATTTAAGAAACGTTCGGCATTAAAATTGTCTGTCAACCTCACCTATTATGCAGAATTATCATGAAGGTAAAATGGAATAACCATCGTCAAGAGCTCCTTAGATAGATAATGCAAATAGGTAAACAAGGAGTGTAATCTTACTCTGAGTTTAATGGCAGTTAGCCCCTGGGTTACTATTTATAAGATTGCATCATAAATGTGAAGTCCATGAATAATAATCCCACTTTTAGACACGATAAGTATTTCATAAACTGCAGAGTTGCATCTAACTTGGAAAACCCCCACCTCAACGGGAATAGATAAAGGTGAAGATGGTATGAAGTATTGTATATTGGAAGGGAAAATACTGTGTTCTCCATGTGTTGGAATTCTTGAAAATCAAGAGAAAGGTGAAGGCCTGCATATTTTTGAAGATTTCTTAGGCTTATCATATCCATATTAATCTATCACGTGTATTTTTTTTTTCAACGTTTAGAATATGTTGGGCAATCTGTAGATTTGCACTAAATTCTCTAAGGTTTACTCTTATAGAAAATGCAGGGTGTGTTAAATAACAAAGACTCTAGATTGTTCCATCTGTCTTCGTTGCACGATCCTGCATCTTAACCAGTGGTGGGATCCTGCCGGTTTAACAACCAGTTTGGTGAGCCCGTGTTGTGCGCTGTTTTACCAAAACTTACCTTCCGTGTTACTTCTTGGGGTGTAACACAGCTCAGGTGCGGTAATCCGCTCTCAGCTGAGAGGATATAGGTAAGTAAAACAGGTGGGCGGCCCTGATCGTCAGAGCAAACTGCTTTGCTCTCAGTTGAACATCGGAGCTACCAGTTTGCCCGAACCGGTCCGAATCGGCTGAATCTCACCCCTGATCTTAACTCTGTGTTATGATTGTAAGTAATGGCTGAAAATCGACTCTCATCAAGCTCTAGGCTGGGAGAAGGAATCCCTAGCCCTGCAAAATATATCTCCGAGCCTTGTGGTCAATAGTGGGAAATGATGGGCATTGTAGTCCAGTAACATCAGCAAATCACAAGGTCTTCTTTCTGGTGTAGACCATGAGGCTACCTTCACCGAAGTACAGCATACCTTGAAAACATGTTGAGTATCAATTTTTAAGCCACAGTTCAGGGCCAAATTAATGTTGTGTTGCTTATAGATTTGAGCAAGGCAGAAGTGACCAGCGTAGAATTTGATATTAGAATTAAGGGACAGAGATAGGTAGAAGAGATCAGCCAAACTCAAACCTCCAGATCGGCTGACATTCTGCTTTAAAAGATACAAGTCAGCTCTAGCAGATATAGAAAGAACTAGGTTTACAAGCTGTGACGTATGAAGAATGCACTAGAACAGACCTCACCAACCTTCGCAATGTTAAAGTCTTACAGACTTCAATTCCCAGAATCCCTCAGCCAGACAGCATGGTATTCAACCTGAGAAATCCTGGGAGTTGAAGTCCATCAGTCTTAAAGTGGCCATGGTAGGGGGTGTTGTGGTTGCTGGCAGCCTGTGGAGGTGGCAGCAGAGTCGGACAGTGAGGAGGTTGGGGAGGAACGTGGGCCAGTCCTGGAGTCTGGGGAAGGCTGGGACGAGGGCTCTGTGTCGGAGGCAGAGAAGGGGCCAGGGCCATCTGGGAGTTATGTGCTGCCTCCGGAGCCTCCAGAGTTAGACATCAGCGAGCAGAACAGGCTCCCCCTGTTCCCAGTGCGTGCGTGCGCAGAGCTGCCGGAAGGCAAGAACAGTTAAGACAGAAGAGATGACTCGGGAGTAAGGCTTGGAAGTGATTCGCCACTCCCATAGGGCATAAAGGAGGCTTTATGTGAGCATTTGCAGGAAGCAACTTGGTTCGTGCTGGTCAGTTTACCTTCTGAAGCTCCGTTTTGACTCTTTGCTCCTTGTGGCTTTGCCAAGCTAATTGCCAATTAAGTCTTTGGCAGCGTTTCAAGGAAGATAAAGGTGGGTGCTTATCAGCCTTATCCCGAAAGACTGTGGCAGAGTACTGTAGGACTCTACAACTATTTGGGGAATCATTACAGACTGTGAATGAACATAATTCACAGCCTTTGAAATAAGAAGAGGGGTTTTTTGGACTAAGCGTGTGTTTTTTACTATATCAGGAAGCCTAGGTCAGAAGAGGGAGAATCCCTCCCCTAGAAGTGCTACAGAGATGACCAACCCTCTTAAGACAGCCAAGTCTTCCCAACGGAAGCACAACCAAGGAAAACCAAAGGAGTCGTTTCGAAAGGCAACTGGACTTCTTTCATTTTAGAAGATGAAAAGGAGAAACTGTTTTCCCTATCGCACAACCCTAGAACTAGGGGGCACTCCGTGAAACTTTTGATACTTAGACCTCAAACAAATAAGAGGAAGTACTTTTTCACCCAGAGGATCACTGGTCTATGGAACTCCCTGCCAGAAGAAGTGGTGACAGCTGTCAGCCTCGACACCTTTAAGAAAGGATGAGAGGAGTTCATGGAGAACAAGGGTATCAATGGCTATCATTATGGATGCCTAAGGACACCCTCCGGGTTGGAGAGATAGGCAGGATATCTCTCAATGCCATTTGCAGGGAATCATAAGCAGGTGAAGGCATCTGCTTGGGAAGACCCTGAAGCAAATGGGGAGCCACTACGTGAGACAGAAGGCTGGACTGGATGGGCTGTGGCCTCTTCCAGCAAGGCTATTCTTATGTTCTTAAAGGGGAAGAAGGAAAAGGAAAGCGAGAAAAGAGAAATTGGGGAAAGGGAAAGAGAGAAAGGGAAAGATGGTAAGAGAGGAGAGAAAGAGAAAGGGGAAGAACGAAAAGACAAGGGAAAGAGAAAGAGGGGAAAGAGAAAGACAGAAATGGGTCTCAATGGCTATCATGATGGATGCCTAAGGACACCCTCCGGGTTGGAGAGATAGGCAGGATATTTCTCAATGCCATTTGCAGGGAATCATAAGCAGGTGAAGACATCTGCTTGGGAAGACCCTGAAACAAATGGGGAGCCACTGTGTGAGACAGAATGCTGGACCGGATGGGCTGTGGCCTGTTCCAGCAAGGCTGTTCTTACGTTCTTATTTTTTTTCCCCTTCGTCCTGACCTCAGAACGGAAGAAGCTTCTTAGTCGAGAAGCGAAACCTCTTCAGGGAAAAACAAGGAAAGTCCAGCTGCCTTTTGAGCCAGTCCCTTTGGGGGCTAAACGTGACTTGGATGATTGAGAACCTCCTTAGATACCATCAGTTGTAGAGAAAGCCATTCCGTTTTAACAGATTATGGAATAATCAAGGGTTGTGGTTGTTTTTTTCTTTCTGTTTATTCTCTCCCCCCCCCCCCCCCCCCCCGTTAGCAGTCGTATGCAACAAATGCACAAATTAAATTGGCTTCAGATTTAAACACGCCACCATTAGAAAAGACACTCAAAGGCATGGCGAATGCACACTTCTGGGTAAATGGCAAAATACAGATTGTATTTCATTACACTGCTTTGCCATAGAGACTGTTGGCAGCATCCCTCGAGCATAAAATTAATCCAAATTTTGGAGCTCGGCGCGACAGACCTTTGAGGAGACACGGTCCTTTGTTTGATTGCTTGAGGGTGCCATAACTTTTCATTCTCTTAAAAAATGTTGTCAGTTAAGCATCTTGCCGCACAGCGTGCGGTCATCCCAGTGTCCTTCTTCCTGGTCTCGAGCCAGACGTTGTCCTGCCCTGGAACGATTAGATTTGAACAGACAGATTCAATAATGTCAGAGTTCGATTTTGTCTAAAAATATGAACATGCTGTGTGCCCCATCCTGCCTATTGCACATTTCGTTCTCTCCCTCGCACAAACCGTGGCAAGGTCTGCGAGAAGACGCTCGCTCACTCGCTCGAGGAGAAAAGGGAGCAAAACCCTAAAACAATTGAAGTCCAGGACTGCTGGGTGGAAGGGTGGCCTTGGGTCCCAGCCACTGGGTGGTCGGCTGGGTTGAAAGAAAGAAAGGAAGACATGGCAGCTTGCCTTGGCCTGTGACCTCTGGATCTTTTGCCAACTTTGTGATTAAGTAGAAGCTAAATACTCGGTTTGCGGGTCTTAAATATTTGAAGTAAATACCAGTGGAATTCCTCTTCTTTTGTCTTCTTTCTTCCTTCCCACCTTCCTTTCTTTCCTCCTTCCTTCCACCCTTCCTTCCTTCCTGCCTTCCTTTCTTCCCTCCCTTCCTCCCTCCTTCTTTCCCCTCCTGCCTGCCTGCCTGCCTTCCCTCCCTCCCTCCCTCCCTGCTTCCTTCCTTCCCTCCTTCCTGCCATCCTTCCTGCTATCCTTCCTTCCTATCTTTCTTCCCTCCTTCCTTCCTTCCTGCCTGCCTTCCCTCCCTCCTTCCCTCCTGCCTGCCTGCCTTCCCTCCCTCCCTCCCTCCCTCCCTCCTTCCTTCCTTCCTTCCTTCCTTTCTTCCTTCCTTCCTGCCATCCTTCCTTCCTTCCTTCCTTTCATCCTTCCTTCCTATCTTCCTTCCTTCCTTCCTTCCTTCCTTCCTTCCTTCCTTCCTTCCTTCCTTCCTTCCTTCCTTCTGTTGTTAAGTGAGAAATTAGTTACAGGTCTTTTACCCCATTTTATGACTTTTTCTGGGAATTGAAGTCCACCAGGGGTGGTATTGACTTACCTTCCCTACCGGTTCGCAGATGTGAGTACGTGCACACTCTGCGCATGCACTTTGCCTAAAAAAAGGGGCCTAAATGGGATGCCATAGAGCCGGGGCGGGTAGGCGGGGCCACCCGCGATTTCCGCTACCGGTTCGAGTGAACCAGTTAGAACCGGCAGAATACCACTTCTAAAATCCACACATTTTCAAGTTGGCAAACACCGAACTGTCCCCTCAATACTCTTGGTCTTTTTTTTACTGGGGAGGGAGGGATTTTTGCAAAAAATAAATTCCCCTTTTTCTTTTTGGGAACTGAGGAAGATATTTGAGAAGATTCTGACCTTCAACTCTGCAAGCCTCCTAAAGTCTTCCAGGATTCACTTTAGAGAACAGCCAAGGAAATGCCTGTGGGCAGATTATAGGCAGGAGACATAACGCCAAAATCCTACTCGTGTTGCTTACTACCGATTGCTATTCATGGGTCTGTATGTTCTCGCCCTGGAGGCAATATCTAGCCAGTGTGACTATTAGCCATTGCTAGCCTTTCTCTTCTTTAATTTTGCCTAATCTCCTTTTAAAACTGCTCAGGTTCCAGCCACCACGGTATCTCCCGGTAGTTAATTTCATCGTTTAAATAAACATAGTGCAACTTCACTGTTTCATCATCTGTTCTGATGCTCCCTGGGGTTCCTCTTCGGATGCCCTTTTCTCTGTCCCTCCCTTCCCCTTTCCCCTCCCTCCCGTTTTATGACGCCTAATGTCTATAACCTGAAGTTTGTTGTGGCCACCGGTTCACCTGTAGCTCCAGATATAGTAAAATATTGTCTGCTTTGACCTTTGGAGGGTGAAATTGCTGCTCTTTTTCGCTGATTAAGGGCCATGCTCAGGCGTGGGAATCAAAAAATTTAGCAAACGGTTCTCTGCTGGGTGGGCGTGGCCTACTTGCCCTCCTGCACCGCAGGGGTGGGGTATGTTTTCATCCTCCCCAGGCTCTGGAGGCTTTTGTCGAGTCTCTGGGAGGGTGAAAATGGTCTCTCCTGGGCTCCAGAGACCCTCTGGAAGTCAAAAATGGTCCCGTTTCCAGACTTCTGGGAGGCCCATTGTTTGCCCTCCAAGAGCCTCTGCGCGGGCCCTGCACTTACCTCCAAAACGTGCTGTGTGGAGTCTCCTGGGAGGGGTGGGGTGGGCAGGGCCAGCCAGGCCTTGCAGCTTCCAGTTCAGTGAACCAAATGTAAAAGTTCTGGTTCACCCGAACTAGTCCGAACCGGCTGAATCTCATCCCTGTGGATTCTGGACATTTCAGTTTGAAAACTTCCAACTTTGCATACTATCCAAATTCTTTTCAGAATAACAGAGTTGGAAGGAACCTTGGAGGTCTTCTAGTCCAGCTCCTTGTTCAAGCAGGAAATTGGATTAATAAAGACTGCAGTTAACAGGATAAATGGCCTCGATATTAATGCACAGTATTATTATTATTATTCCATCCTCATGATCTAGCGTGAATTCCCCATAATCTTACAAAATGGATTACATATTTCCATCATACGTGTACCATAGCATCATATGGTTCTTTTATGTATTTTTTTATTACTGTTGTCCAGAAACACTTTGCCATGTGCTAAATAAATTAATAAATGCCAACTTCTCTCTTAATAATACAATAGCAGAGTTGGAAGGGACCTTGGAGGTCATCTTGTCCAACTCCCTGCCTAGGGAGGAAACACTATACCATTTCAGACAAATGGCTATCCAACATCTTCTTGAAGACTTCCAGGATTGGGGCATTCTCAACTTCTGGAGGCAACTTCTGTTCCACTGGTTAATTGTTCTAACTGTCAGGAAATTTCTCCTCAGTTCTAAGTTGCTTCTCTCCTTGATTAGTTTCCACCCATTGCTTCTTGTTCTGCCCTCAAGTGCTTTGGAGAATAGCTTGACTCCCTCTTCTTTGTGGCAACCCCTGAGATATTGGGAGACTGCTATCATGTCTCCCCTGGTCCTTCTTTTCATTAAACTAGACATCCCCAGTTCCTGCAACCGTTCTTCATATGTTTTAGCCTCCAGTCCCTTAATCATCTTTGTTGCTCTTCTCTGCACTCTTTCTAGAGTCTCCACATCTTTTCTACATCGTGGTGACCAAAACTGGATGCCGTATTCCAAGTGGGGCCTTACCAAGGCACTATACAGTGGCATTAACACTTCACGTGATCTAGATTCTATCCCTCTGTTTATGCAGCCTAGAACTGTGTTGGCTTTTTTTGGCAGCTGCTGCCCACGGCTGGCTCATATTTCAATGGTTGTCCACTAGGATTCAAAGATCCCTCTCACAGTTGCTGCTATTGAGCAAGGTACCACCTATACTGTACTTGTGCATTTGGTTTTTCTTGCCTAAATGTAGAACCTTCCTCTTTTCGCTATTGAATTTCATTTTATTAGATAGTGCCCTCTTCTTGGAGGCACAATTTTTCCAGGATGATCGTAGCCCTAAATAAGAACCATGTAATTCATGCATGCAGTTCTTAATGGTCTGTTTTTGCTTTTAAACTTTTAAAGCCTCCAAAAATAAGGACCA
>CM077648.1:113986118-114048618 GCA_039707465.1 Rhabdophis nuchalis
CAACTTCTGGAGGCAACTTCTGTTCCACTTGTTAATTGTTCTAACTGTCAGGAAATTTCTCCTCAGTTCTAAGTTGCTTCTCTCCTTGATTAGTTTCCACCCATTGCTTCTTGTTCTGCCCTCAGGTGCTTTGGAGAATAGTTTGACTCCCTCTTCTTTGTGGCAACCCCTGAGATATTGGAAGACTGCTATCATGTCTCCCCTGGTCCTTCTCTTCATTAAACTAGACATACCCAGTTCCTGCAACCGTTCTTCATATGTTTTAGCCTCCAGTCTCCAAATCCTCTTTGTTGCTCTTCTCTGCATTCTCTAGAGTCTCCACATCTTTTTTACAGAAGACTTTTACTTACATATTTCTTACAGAAGACTTTTTGCACTCTTTTCTCGGTGGCTTTTAGATGTCAGCTTAATACAGAGTTCACCAGAATCTCCGTTGAGCCTCATCAATTAACTATAATTTGAATACTGCAGTTGCTTTTCTACAATCCCCATAAGGCACAAAACCGAGATTTCGGTGGTTTCCTTTTCTGTTTTTTTCTTGGGTGTGCTGCTTCTTCGCATTGTCGGTTGTTTGTTTGTTTGTCTCATCTGTTGTTTTTGTTGTGCTTTTCTGTGACTGTCAACTGCCTTATGGTTCCATATGGATAAAAAGGAGGGAAACCAGTATCGGAAATGCCGAAATAAACATCAGCAAATAAAGAATTTTTTTTCACCCCTTCCCAATAAGCATCTCTTCAGTTTTCTTCTTTCTTTGCACAGCTAATGATTAAAAAAAAACAGGGACCCCGAAATGGTAGAAATCCCAACACTCAACAGATGGAACATCTTCCATCCTCGGCACAGACCTGTATCTACCTAATTGTTTATTTATTATTTATTTACCCGTGGATCTTATTTTCTTCTGACCCACGAATAAGCGCTTGGCCTTATTTTCAGGGAGGTCCAGGGGTGGGTTCCTGCCAGTTCTAAGCTCTTCTACAGAAGAGGTTCAACAAATCTCGAGGGCTGTTTAGAACCGGTTCCAGCTCCCTCCCCCCGCCCGTCCGCACATCATCAAGAGGAAGAGCGAGAGGAGGGATTCTGGGAGTTGAAGTCCACAAGTCTTAAAGCTGTCAAGTTTGAACACCCCTGTGGGTTTTTTTTCTAAAGGGTTAGGGGTGCAAGGGTCTTGTAACTTGACCGGTTTAAGACTTGTGTGCTTCAAATGCCAGAGTTCCTGAGCCAACATTTTGGTTGCTAAGCAAGAGCCTTGTTAAGTGAGTTTCACCACATTTTACAAGTTGGCCACGCCCACCCAGTCACACGACTGCCAAGCCACTCCCACCCGGTCACGTGGCCAGCAAGCCACTCCCACCCGGTCACTTAGCTGGCAAGCCACTCCAACAAAGCAGGCCACACCTACAGAAGAGGTTCTAAAAGTTTTTGAAACCCACCACTGGGGAGGTCTTATTAATTTTTGAGGTGCAGGAGGCGGCGAGTGAGGTTACCTCATGGCTGCTGCTGTGTTGCAATATTTTGGGGGGAGGGCTTATTTTAGCGCATGCGCTCAAAAGCCAGATTGGGCTTATTATCCGGGAAGGTCTTATTTTCGGGAAAACAGGGTATTTATTTATTTATTAGTTTGTCAAACATGTACAGGATAGCAGGTATAAGTATGAACATGGACATGAACAAAGGAAATGGGGGTAGTAGGACAGGGACGGAAGGCACACTGGTGCGTTTATGCACGCCCCCTTTACGGACCTCTTAGGAATGGGGTGAGGTCCACGGTAGACAGTTTGAGGTTGAAGCTGGGGGTTTTGAGGATGTAACAACAGAGTCAGGTAGAGCATTCCAGGCGTTGACCACTCTGTTGCTGAAGTCGCATTTTCTGCAGTCAAGTTTGGAGTTGTATACAATTGGAATTGGAAGTAGGAGTTGGAATTGTATATCATTTCACTGCATTCAGTTTTAGTTGCCCCGATGTAGAAAAGATGTGGAGACTCTAGAAAGAGTGCAGAGAACAGCAACAAAGATGATTAGGAACTGGAGGCTAAAACATATGAAGAACAGTTGCAGGAACTGGGTATGTCTAGTTTAATGAAAAGAAGGACTAGGGGAGACATGATAGCAGTCTTCCAATATCTCAGGGGCCACAAAGAAGAGGGAGTCAAACTATTCTCCAAAGCACCTGAGGGTAGAACAAGAAGCAATGTGTGGAAATTAATCAAGGAGAGAAGCAACTTAGAACTGAGGGGAAATTTCATGACAGTTAGAAGAATTAATCAGTGGAACAGAAGTTGCCTCCAGAAGGTGTGAATGCCCCAACACTGGAAGTCTCTAAGAAGATGTTGGATAGCCATTTGTCTGAAATGGTATAGGGCTTCCTGCCTAGGCAGGGAGTTGGACTAGAAGACCTCCAAGGTCCCTTCCAACTCTGCTATTGTATTGTATTGTGTTGTGTTGTATTGTGTTGTATTGTATTGTGTTGTGTTGTGTTGCATTGTGTTGCATTGTGTTGCATTGTATAAGTTAATTTAGGATCTAGTATATCAGCATCATCAGTTCATTTTCGGGACGTCTACTAAAGATGCATCCTTGATGCCTCCAGAAGTTGTGAATGCCCCAACACTGGAAGTCTTCAAGAAGATGTTCGATAGCTGTTTGGCTGAAATGGTGTAGGTTTCCTGCCTAGGCAGGGGGTTGGACTAGATGACCTTTAAGGTCCCTTCCAACTCGGCTTTTGTATTGTATTGTATCATTCAGTTGTATACTGAATTGTGTACGCAAGTAATCCTCAATTTACAACAACAATTGGGACCGGAATTTCGATCACTGTGTCATATAGTCACTGTGTCCTTTGTGCCCTGTTTTACTATCATTTGGGCCACAGTCATTAAGTGAACCTTGCTTCCTTCATTGGCTGCAGATGGCAATCACAGGACCCCTGGATGCTCCAATCTCATAAATACATTCCTGTTTCCACAAAATGTGAATTTTTAATCATGTGGCCACACGGTTTGCCGTGCCGGTCGTAAGTACAAAAAGTCCGGGGAGAGGTCACTTTTTTTTTTTTTGCAGCACGGTCTTAACTTTTTAACAGTTGTTAAGCAAATGGTTGTAAGTTGAGGACTATCTATATTTTAAAAAGAGGGGTTTCTGACCTGGGTTAGGTTCTCTCGCTGATCAGCTCCTGTTTATTGTTCTTTTGCAGCAACTATATGCCGCGCAACTTGCTGCCATGCAAGTATCTCCTGGTGGGAAATTATCCGGCATCCCCCAAAGCAACATGGGGGCAGCAATATCGCCCACCAATATCCACACTGACAAGATCACAACCAGCCCACCACCCAAAACCAAGGTAGGTGTGATGCTTTGAGGATCAGCTGCAAGGCTTTCTTGGAAAGCCCGTGTTGCCTATTAATGGGATTTTTGCATGCTGTGGATGGAAATAAATTCGGGTCTTAGGCCTTCTAAGGTCCTCTAAGGCAGGGGTCTCCAACCTTTGCAACTTTAAGTCTGAAGGACTTCAGCTCCCAGAATTCTACAGCCAGCAAAGCTGTCAGTATCAGGGCCTGGGCCAGGGGTCTCCAACCTTTGCAACTTTAAGTCTGAAGGACTTCAGCTCCCAGAATTCTACAGCCAGCAAAGCTGGCTGGAGAATTCTAGGAGCTGAAGTCCTTCAGACTTAAAGTTGCAAAGGTTGGAGACCCCTGCTCTAAGGCTTATGTCTTAGTCTTACGTCAAGGATATTTACCCTTGTAGTGTGGCTGAATTACTATTAAGCTTCTTGTCTTTTCTACTATCTTTTCTCTTATTGGTCTCTTATGATTTTATTGCCTTGTTTATATGTACACTGGGAGCTCATGCATCGGGAACAAATTCCTTGTGTGTCCAAACACACTTGGCTAATAAAGAATCCTCTTCTCCCTTCTTCTCCCTTCCCCTCTCCTTCCTTCCCCTCTCCTCTCCCCCTTCTATTCTTTTCCTTTCCCCTCTCCCTTCCCTTCCCCTCTCCTCTCTTCTCCTCCCTTCCCTTCTCCATCATTCCCCTCCCCTTCCTGCTCCTCTCTTCCCTTCCACTCTCCTCCCTTCCCTTCTATTCTTTTCCCTTCCCCTCTCCTCGTTTCCCCTCTCTCCCTTCCCTTTCCCTCTCCTCCCTTCCCTTCTCCATCATTCCCCTTCCCTTCCCACTCCTCTCTTCCCTTCCACTTCCCTCCACTGTCCTCCCTTCCCTTCTCCTCCCATATCCTCCACTCCACTGTCCTCCCTTCCCCTCTCTTCTCCTCCCTTCTCTTCCACTCCACTCCACTCCCTTCCTCTCCCCTCTTTTCTCCTCTCCTCCCTTCCCCTCCCCTCCCCTCTTTTCTCCTCCTCCCTTCTATTCTTTTCCCCTCCCTCCCCTTTCTCCTCTCTTCCCCTCTGCTCTCCTTCCTTCCTTCCATCCCTTCCCCTTCCCCTCTCCTCCTTTCCTCTCTCTCCCTTCCATTTCCCTCTCCTCCCTTTCCCTCTCCTCTCTTCTCCACCCTTCCCCTCTCCACCATTCCCCTCCCCTTCCCGCTCCTCTCTTCCCTTCCACTTCCCTCCACTCTCCTCCCTTCCTTTCTCTTCTCCTCCCTTCCCCTCCATTGTCCTCCCTTCTCCTCCCCTCCCCTCTCCTCCCTTCCACTCCTCTTCCCTCTTTTCTCCTCTCCACCCTTCCCCTCCCCTCTCCTCAGCTATTCCATTCCATTCTATCCCAATCTGGGGTGAACGGAAAGGCTATGGCTATGAAATAAATCTCCCTTTGGGATTTCTGATTGATGCCTGCCAGTTGTCAGATCTGCTGCAGCTTAAACTCCAAAACAGACACGATCCTGGGCTCCATTGGTTGAGAAAAAGCATTTTTTTTTGTTAGAAGTCGAGCGTGTTGCAATAATGCAAAGCCAGAACACCGAGAATCGTGCGGTGAAATCCCTAAGGTCCCCCACTCACCCCCGTGCCCCTTTGTAACCTCCCACTACCTCCCCCTAACCAACCAATGGGGTTCAGCCAATGTTTTCATGGCGGACAGTTTAGGCACAGGGTGGCTGGCATGCAGCTGGGATGCCAGTTGACCTTGAAGCAGCTTCTTGAGCAAATACGACACTTACTTCCGCTTTCCCCTCAAGCCTTCC
Organism: Rhabdophis nuchalis; assembly: GCA_039707465.1. Lineage (NCBI taxonomy): Eukaryota > Metazoa > Chordata > Lepidosauria > Squamata > Natricidae > Rhabdophis > Rhabdophis nuchalis. The sequence goes on from CM077648.1 coordinate 113,991,254, forward strand.
ACATTACAATTCCCTCACCCCAGAGTTCATGACCGTCAGTCACTGAATAGCAGCAAAGTACAAGCAAGCGCGAGGTGACAGCGGACACCGGTAGAATAGCAGTTATTAGAAATCACTAAAACACCTACTGCAACTTCAGTTTGCACAAAAGCCAACATCGATTTTGCATTGTACCTGTTAGGATGTTTATCCTTACGTTGGGTTGACAAAATATATAAGCCAGGATTCTTAAAGAGTATTTGTAGCTTTAAGAACTATGTTGAATTCTGATTGGCTGTGCTTCTCAGCTCTACCATAAAAGGAAGCTCAGAAACACAGTTCATTCCCTTTTCGATTCCTTTTGATTCCTGTGTTTACTGTTTGCCACTGAGGAGCTGAAGCTGAAGACTGAAGAAAGAAGAAGTATTTGTTTTTGCATCACTGTAAGATAACTCTGTGTTTTGGTGAAGGACTGTTATTGTTTGAGAAGTTAGAATCACTGGTCGGAAGAAGTATTTTAGTTGCTACAAAGTAAAGACTATTTATTTTCTTACTATCAGTGTTTTAGAGTTTGTGTGTGGTTAAAGCAACGTATCTCTTTACTGTCCGGTGTATTACACTATTCCGCATTATTTTCAAACGGGGTGTTTGTTACCCCTAACACTGGTTACGGGACCAGACTTATAACACTGGTTCTGTTGTGCAGAGTGCTAACAGTACCAATTCCCTACATTGATACAACCAATGCATGCTTTATTTTGATTTGATTTTTTGATTTTATTAAATTTATACTCCGCCCTTCTCCAAACGGACCCAGGGTGGCGCACAGGCATATTAAAATACATACAAAACCATATAACAAATTTAAAAAACTTATTAATGAAAATCCTGTGCTAAAACCAAATTAAAATCCCCAAAATTTAAAACTATCTACAAGTCATTATGGAGGTTACGCTAGGCTTTATTAAACCATCTCATTCAGCATCTGCTTTATTCAGGAAATCCAGAATGAAAGCAGGCCAAGATGGAATAACAGGCGTGAATTTTCCACTCAAACCCGACCTTTACCTACTAGGCATAAAACCAAACAAAATCAAAAAACAAGATTGGTATCTTTTCTCCCATATAGTAACAGCAACCAGGATGGCCATTGCACAATACTGGTAAGACATTAACCTACCGCCAGAGCAGCTAATCATAGCAAAAAAATTTAATTGCGCAGAATCTGATAAACTAACATATATTCTAAAAGATAGACAAGATTCGACCTTCTTTAAAAGCTGGAATAGATGGTACTCATCAGTGGTGGGTTTCTGCAGGCTCGCACCTACTCGCGAGAGCCGGTTGGCGAAATTTAGAGAACCGGTGAGAGGGGGTTCCACCGGCGTACCTGGAAGTAAATCTGGCCCGCCGCTGCCAGTGACCCAACAGAAAGGAAAGGAAAGGAAAGGAAAGGAAAGGAAGGAAGGAAAGAAAGAAAGAAAGAAAGAAAGAAAGAAAGAAAGAAAGAAAGAAAGAAAGAAAGAAAGAATTTATCATCACAATTGAGTCCAAAATTTTGGTTGCTAAGCAAGAGCGTTGTTAAATGAGTTTCACCACATTTTAAAAGGTGGCCACTCCCACCCTGTCACATGACTGCCAAGCCACGCCCACAAAACAGGCCAAATCTACAGAGTAGGTTCTAAAAAATTTGAAACCCACCACTGGTACTCATGGTATAGTAGGAGACTAATGGATACCAAGGAAACTACCAAGGAACCAATGTAAGGAATAAACAAGATAAGATCATAGTAAATTTGAGATAAAAATTCATGTATAGTTACAAGCAATAACTGATAAATTAGACTGGGTTGAACTTAATTTTCAAATTTGGAGACTAGACATTTCCCCAGTTTGTTTGTTTGTTTGTTTGTTTGTTTGTTTGTTTGTTTTTCGCATTTGTATACCGCCCTATCTCCCTAGAGGGACTCAGGGCGGTGCACAGGAAGGATAAAAAAGGTAGTTTTCCCAGTTACCCTTACCCTATTTCTGTTGAGTGTGGGTTTTATACTGTAAATATTAATAAAGATTCAATTTTTTTTAAAAAAAAAGATGGAATAATTCTCTGAGTCTACTTTTAGTTTTCCTTCAAAATAGACCTTAACGGCCTGCAGGTAATTGGCAAGGTCAAGCTGCTCTTATCATCCAGATGTTCCCCCTGATGTTCTACTAAAATTTATCTTTCTGCAACTTAGCTCCAGTTAAATTTAACTCGCACTTCTGGGATAGAACAAATAATTCCTCTCCCTCCCCCCCCCCCCCCCCCATATTATAGTCTTTTTAAATTTCTGAGAAATACAATTTTATTTCTCCATTTTTCTTCTTCAGGGTAAGGTTATTTGCCAATGAACTAGGAAGGTTCCATGATTTAGGTAGGAAAACTGGATACAAAAGGGCTAAATACAAAACTGCACCTCTGAATGGGTGGATGCATACACACATACACAGAAAGTCTCACTTTCTCTTTATTTTTATTTTTTTATTTTATTCAAATTTATACCCCCGCCTTCTCCAAAAAGGACCCTCTCTCTCTCTCTCTCTCACACACACACACACACACACACACACATACACTCATTCAGAGAGAGACAGACAGACAAGAGACAGAGAGACACACACACAGACACAGAGAGACAAAGACAGAAGAGACAGACAGACAGACAGACAGACAGACAGACAGAAGAGACACAGAGACAAAAGAGAGACAGACACAGACACAGAGACAGAGATGGAGAGAGAGACAGACAGAGACAGACAGACAGAAACAGAAGAGAGACGGAGAGAGAGACAAAGAGACAGAGAGAGACAGACAGAGAGAGTCAGAGAGAGAGAGTCAGAGAGAGAGAGAGATGGAGAGAGAGACGGAGAGAGAGACAAAGAGACAGAGAGAGACAGAGACAGAGAGAGGGAGAGAGAGACAAAGAGAGAGAGAGAGATGGAGAGAGAGACAAAGAGATGGACAGAGACAGAGAGACAGAGAGAGATGGAGAGAGAGATGGAGAGAGAGACAGAGAGATGGGGAGAGAGACGGAGAGAGAGAGACAAAGAGGCAGAGAGAGAGAGAGAGAGAGAGAGACGGAGAGAGACAGACAGAGACACAGAGAGAGAGAGACGGGGAGAGAGAAGGACAGAGACACAGAGAGACACACATACAGAGAGAGAGAGAGAAATTGGAAGTAGAAATGCATAGTTTCCACATAAATCTTAAACAAAATATTTGCAAAGTGATACAGAACAGGGCAAAATGAATTTGCTTTTTAAAAAAATATATGTGCGCAGAGCGAATCAATAGAGCGTGTAGAGATGAGGGTTTTGTTGCAGTGTGTTTGCGTTCAGATAATTTACTATCTAGACATGAATTTTCAAAAATGAATATCAGGGAAGAGATGGTTCCAAATCTTTTTTTTTCCAGAAGAAAAAGGATCCGTTTGCAATAGCACAGAGCTGTCTTCGGAACCAACTTACTTTTTGAAGTACTGATTGTCCTTACTTAGTGACTGCCTCATTTAGCGACTGTTGGTAGTTACCATGATGATCAAACATCGTGAATGGGTGGATGGATGGGTGATTAAGTGGATGAATGGGTGGATGAATGGATGAATGATTGGGTGGATGGATGAAGAATGGATGGATGATAGATGAATGGATGGATGGATGGAGAAAGAATGGATAAGTGATGGATGGTTGGATGTATGGATGATTGGATGCATGGATGGATGATGATGGATAGGTAGATGGATAGATGATGGATGATGAAGCATGGATTATTGGATGGACGGATCAATGGATGGATGGATGAAGAAAGAATGGATAAATGGTTGGTTGGTTGGATGGATGGATGGATGGATGGATGGATGGATGGATGGATGGATGGATGGATAGATGATTGGATGGATGGATGGATGGCTGACTGGCTGGCTGGCTGGCTGGATGGATGGATGGATGGATGGATGGATGGATGGATGAAGAATGGATGGATGGATTATGATGGATGGATGATAGATAAGTAGATGGATAGAAGATGATGGATAATAAAGGGTGGAGGGAGGGAGAATGGATGGATGATGGATAGGTAGATGGATAATGAAGGATGGATGGAGAATGGATAGATGATGATGGATGATGGATAGGTAAATGGATAGACGATGAGGGATGGATAGATGGATGGATGGAGTTAGCCATTTCTAATATAGCAGCCATAGTGGTACAAGTAAATCCCTGCCCACTTTTACATATCGTGTCTGTACAGCTGTACATATCTGTACAGCCTTAATCCCCATCTTGCCTTTTTTACCATGTCCTGTTGACACAAGAGAGGGAGAGAACATACATACATACTGTATACATACATGCATGCATGCATACATACATACATACATACATACATACATACATACATACATACATACGTCTAGCATATGGTGTAGAAAATAAGGAGAGGCAGCCCAGGTGGAACGATGACTTGTTCTTCTCAAGCCAACTCTCCAAGGATCAGTTTCCATATTACAGCCAGCAAATACTGAGAGTTCCAATAAATTCCACCAAACTTTGCTAAGAAAAAAAGTTTGAACCCCTACCTATTTATAGAGGAGAACCTGTGGCCTAGTGGCAGTTACAACTGCCTCACATGTAATACTTCCCAGGTTCGAATCCCAGTAAGGGCATGGCTAGCTGATGAGAGCTAAATAGCTTGAAATAGATCTATACTAGCCTCCCTTTATTTATTTATCAGCACAAACGTAACACACACACGTGTGTGTGTGTGTGTGTATAGGCCTACTTGCCTGCATTAAGGGCGGAGGGAGAGGAAGATAAACTATGACATATTTCTTTTAGCCCTTATTTGGGGGATTAGAGTATTGACTTGATAAAGTTCACAATAACTCAAATGCCTACCTGGGAAAAGAAAGGACGACACACACACACACACACACACACACACCCATTCAATTCACAATTACTGGAAATACGTTGCATTTCCTCTTTCTCTCCTTTTCTTTCCTGGGGGAGGAAAATCTATCCCCCTTTCTTTTGAGTTACAGTCCTGCCAAGGGACAGTCGCAGAATTCAGCTGCAAAGGGAAGACAGAGAAGACTGCCGTGCATGTTTGTGTGTGTGTTTGTGTGTGTGTGTGTATGCATGTGTGTGAGCGAGTGACGGGGGGGCCCCTCCAAACGGCTGTAAAATTGTGCAGCATGGTCCCTCTGATTCATGCTGTTTTCAATCTGCTGTGTGCCAGTTGGAGGTTGAGAGAAAGAGGAGGGGAGGGCGAGAGAAGGAGATAATACGGAGAAATGATGGAGTGCCTGTGACCTCAAAGCTGAGGCTGGAAACCCGAGACATTGATTTCACTTAGCATTCCTGCTGTGAAACCTGGCAGAGTTCAGATGTAATAAAAGAACAAGATTCTGTTCTAATGTTAATGGCGTATGACAGACATGTCTGTCATTCGGTCGCTCTTACCCACAAACACACACACACACACACACACACACACACACACACACACACACACTGAGAGGGAAGGTGGGGAGACATAGGGGAAAACTCTTCTGGTCGTCCTGTGGAGTTGGGCAAGCTTTGAGCTGAATCACAGCTGAATCACAGCCCACAGTATTAACTAAGGAGTCAGAATCCGAATAGAGCTGGAAGGGACCTTGGAGGTCCTCTAGTCCAGCCCCCTGCTCAAGCAGGAGATCCCATACCATCCCAGTCCAGGGATAGTCAACCTTTTTATACCTACCGCCCACTTCTGTATCTCTGTTAGTAGTCAAATTTTCTAACCACCCACTGGTTCCACAGTCATGGCGATTTATAAAGTAGGGAAGTCGATTAAATTAAAAAAAGGAAAGTGCTTCAGTATTGGACAAAACCCCTACCACCCACCATGAAAGCTGGAATGGCCACTAGTGGGTGGTAGGGACCAGGCTGACTACCACTGGTCCAGTCTCTTCCTAAAAACCTCCAGTGATGAAGCACCCACAACATCTGAAGGCAAGCCGTTCCACTGGTAAATTGTGTGTATGTGTGTGTATGTATATACAATACAATACAATACATTAGCAGAGTTGGAAGGTACCTTGGAGGTCATCTAGTCCAACTCCCTGCCTAGGCAGGAAACCCTATACCAGGGGTCTGCAAAGTCGGCTCTTTTAAGACTGGTGGACTTCAACTCCCAGAATTCCCCAGCCAGCCTGGCTGGCTGGGGAATTCTGGGAGTTGAAGTCCACCAGTCTTAAAAGAGCCGACTTTGCAGACCCCTGCCCTATACCATTTCAGACAAATGGCTATCCAATATCTTCTTGAAGACTTGCAGTGTTGGGGCATTCACAACTTCTGGAGGCAACTTCTGTTCCACTGATTAATTGTTCTAACTGTCAGGAAATTTCTCCTCAGTTCTAAGTTGCTTCTCTCCTTGATTAGTTTCCACCCATTGCTTCTTGTTCTACCCTCAGGTGCTTTGGAGAATAGTTTGACTCCCTCTTCTTTGTGGCAACCCCTGAGATATCGGAACACTGCTATCATGTCTCCCCTGGTCCTTCTCTTCATCAAACTAGACATAACCAGTTCCTGCAACCGTTCTTCATATGTTTTAGTCTCTAGTCCCTTAATCATCTTTGTTGCTCTTCTCTGCACTCTTTCTAGAGTCTCCACGTCTTTTCTACATCGTGGCAACCAAAACTGTATGCAGTATTCCAAGTGTGGCCTTCCCAAGGCCTTATAAAGTGGTATTAACCCTTCACGTGATCTTGATTCTCTCCCTCTGTTTGTGCAGCCTAGAACTGTGTTGGCTTTTTTGGCAGCTGCTGCACACTGCTTGTCCTCACTGTTAGGGAGTTTCTCCTTAATCCCAGGTTGCTTCTCTCCTTGACTAGTTTCCATCCCATTGCTTCTTGTCCTGCCCTTCTGGCATTTTGGAAAATAAGTTGACCCCCTCCTCTTTGTAGCAGCTACTCAAATATTGGAATATTCCTATCAAATTTCCAATAGTCCTTCTTTTCTCAAGACTAGCCAAACCCAACTCCTGCATCCGTTCTTCATATATTGCGGTCTATTTGAATCATTTTAGTTGTTCTTCTTTGCACTTTTTCCAATATCCCAACATCTTTTTTTTTTTTTTATGTAATGTGGTGACCAAAACTGGATGAAGTCTTCCAGGTGTGGCCTTCCTAAGGCTTTATAATGCGGTACTAATACTTCACATGATTTTCATTCTGTGCCTCTGCTTATATAACCAAGGATTGGATTAGCTTTGTTGGCTGCTGCCACACATTTCTGCTTAACTAACTAATTAAAACTAATATCAAACAAATCAAACAAATCAAACAAATAAGTTTTTTTAATTTTTTACTTGATTTTGTATTGTATTTTAAATTCCTGTGCGCCGCCCTGGGTCCTTTTGGAGAAGGGTGGGGTATAAATTTAATTTAAGCTGGGCATTTCAAAGTCCATTGAACGGCACTGGGGGGGGGGGACGACTTATGACCATTTTTCATCCTTACAACTGTTGCAACATCCCTGTGGTCATGTGATCCAAATCCAAATGCTTGGCGACTGATTCATATTTAAGACGGTTGTAGTGTCCCAGAGTCACGGGATCACCTTTTGCAGCTTTCTGACGAGCAAAACCAATAGCAGTAGCACTTAGACTTATATACCGCTTCACAAGTGCTTTTATAGCCCTCTCTAAGCGGTTTACAGAGTCAGCTTCTTGCCCCCCCCCCCAACAATCTGGGTCCTCATTTGACCCACCTCGGAGGGATGGAAGGCTGAGTCAACCTTTGAGCCCCGTGAGATTTGAACTACCAAATTGCAGGCAGCCGGCAGGCAGCAGAAGTAGCCTGCAGTACTGCACTCTCACCACTGGGCCACCGAGGCTCAAATCCACGGGGAAGCTATCTTAACAACTGCAGCTGTTCGCTTAACAGCTGGGACAAGAAGGGTCATGAAATGGGACACAACTCACTTTAACAAAGCCTCACTTAGCAGCAGAAATGTGGGGCTCGAATGTGCTCGTAAGTGGAGGACTACCTGTATATGTTGTCTCCAACTAAGACGAATAAGCTTGAAAAGAATCATCCAGTGTAGCGGTTGTCTCGTCATGCGTCACGCAAGGCTTTCCTTAACCTCATATAAAAATGTGCAGCCTTTATGCGCATGCAACATGTGTACGCCTTGCGTGGTTTTCCTCTCTCTCAAGGTCTCCCGTGAATTTTTGGCACAGCTTGTGATATTAGCTAAATATCTCTTGGTACTCGACAAGGCACGCTGCATTGTCTGAAGCCTCCACAGGGCAGTGTGGGTGAGAGTGTGAAATATTAGTCACCAGTTCTTAGTGGCTTTCTTTTTAACCTTATTATGATCCTGGGTCTTTCGCCCAAGACACAGTTTATGTTCAAATCCATGGCAACGACGTGGAAATTGCCTGAGTCGTTTGTTGTGGATTATGATTTTCCAACTGTTTTACTCAACAGCTTGAGAGCTGCAAGATGTCAGGGTTCCAAATAGCACCCGAAAGTAAATCAGAGTCCAAGGCAAAGTATTGCTCAATGTTCCAATTTATAAGGAGAGCCATGTTGGCACATCTGGGAAAACCCGAATCTGAAAGCTTCCCGGTTTTCCCCACCCAGTTGAAAGTTCAAGATTTTGCCCCCACACCCACAAGTCCATCCCATGGTCCAATCTCTCACTGCCATGCTGGCAGCTCCATCCATCCAGTTCCGCTCAGGTGCAGAGGTGTTCTGACTCCCTCCTTCACAAGACAAATGGCTAAACTGACTGATACTTGGCAACTTGCCTGAACTAACCTGAACTAGACTGAAAGATTACACGACAAAATTCTCTGACTCTGTAGCTTCTCTGTTGTTTCCTGCAAACCTACTCTTCACAGAGGATTTCTTTTAAAGCCTCTTGGGAAGGGCCAGGCAATTAGGCAGCTGATACTGATTATCTCCGATGGCGTCGTTCTGCTAATTGCCTCCTCTCAATCCTTAGCCTGACATCCGGGACAAACTGGGTTTCTTCCTGTAGAGCTGACTCATAGGACTCCTCACTAGAGGAACCACCAGCTGCTCATCCGGAGCCGGCTGGGCCACAACACAGAGGTATAGAGACAAAGGATGACCTTGGCTTTCTAGAAAGAACTTTGTTATGGCTACATAGCATCTAACTCCATACAATCCCCCCTCCCATTTCCCCACAATAGAAAAGGCATAGCAGAATAAATAATAGAAAGCGTGGAAGGCCAAAGACCCAAAAGAAAAGATACATGGAATACTGCAAACGGAGACTCAGGCCAGCTGCAAATCGCACTAACCGGCTAGTCATAAAATACGTTGTTGTAACTGAGGGCAACCAGCTTTTGAATGCTGCTTTGAGGTTCATCTTTAAGCAAAGGTCAAATTTTTAGTGTCTCGTTATCTCAACCTTCCAGATTATAACTCAGAAAGGGAAGGGGGCTGGGAAATCTACAACAGTTGGATTTCGACCTTATTGTCTTCTTTAACAAAGGGACTGAATTAGTGGATGAGGGAAAGGCTGTGGATTTAGTTTACTCAGACTTGACAAAGTAGAGCACAGCCTACTTAAGAGATTCCTTCCAGTGTTGTCACAGAGAAGAGGGGGTCAACTTATTCTCCCAAAGCACCCGAGGGCAGGACAAATGGGTGGAAGATCATTAAAGAGGGGCCCTACCTGGAAGTAAGGAAAAATTTCCTGACAGTAGGAACAATTAATCACTGGGATGACTTACCTCCAGAAGCTGTAGGTGCTTCATCACTTAAAGTTTTTAAGGAGATATTAGATAGCCCTCTGTCCGGAATGGTACAGAACAGTGGCCGGCAACTTAAACAAAGAGCCACAAAGATCCTAACTGGAAGCCCCTCCCCCCATTCAATTCTGGAGCCAACCAGAAGTCTGGTTCTTCTACCACAGAGTCTCCTCCTAGTGCGCTGTCCTTTTTCCTCTGCCAACCAGAAGTCTGGTTCCCTCACCATAGAGTCTTCTCCTCTACGGTGTCCTTTAGCCTCTACCTGCCCTAATCAAAAGCCCTATCAATTGTGGAGCCGACTAGTGATAGGGAGCCACAGCAGAGGGATGAAGAGCCACATGTGGCTGCAGAGCCGTGGGTTGCTCACTCCTTGGTATAGAATCTCCTGCTTGAGCAGAGCGTTGACTTAGGAGACTCCCATTATTCTATGGTCTATGGATTAAGTTGGGTTGGAAATAATGGAGACCGAGTGACTTAGATCCAGGGTGATCTGAGTGACTTAAATCCTCCCATTCCTTATTCATCCTGTCCGAGATGAAGACGTTTCTTGCATGAGGAGCGAAACATCTTCAAAGAAAGCACAAGAAAGTCCAGTTGCCTCCTAAAAAAACACCTTTGGGGACAACCATGACCTGGATGACTGAGAATCTGTACAGGTCCAGGGCCAGACAAGTTTGTTGTGATGGTTTGCCGTAATCGTTGTGTATCACCTTAATTGGAACTCAAGTCATCATGTACTTGGTGTTTATTTTCATCTCCAATGTCCTATCCAGTATTCAAATGGAGACTAACTTGGGTTTCCTTTCTCCCAGTCTTACACCTTAACTACACAAGCTGTAATCATCACCCTATAAACTGAGAACAAAAATTGGTAGCTTCAAAAAAAAAAAAAAGGGGGGGAGGACGTGTTTTTAAATGTGTTTTTAACTGAACCCTGCAGAATTTATATTCATAATTATTCCACTTGTATCTATAGTTTATTACCATCTGCTGCCTCGAACACCATTTTGAGTAGAAAGGAAGGAGAATGTCTTTGTATGTAAGATGGTATTAATTAATTAGTGTTTTAAAATAGAATAAATATCCATCCGTCTTTTATTTGGCCCAATCCTGATGGAATGTGGTGGTAAGATTCTAACTTTCCTCAAATTGTCATCTTTAATAAATGGACATCTGGGTTATCGGCGCCAATGGGAATTGTCATCCAGAAGGCAGAGAGTTAAGAAAATCGGTGTAGGAGATGACGAGGCTGAGCTGGAGGAGGGGGTCAAATATAAATAAATAAATAATAAATAATTTATTATTTCTATACCGCCCCCTCTCCCCACGGGGACTCGGGGCGGTGCACAGGTAGCATAAAAACAATAAATAACAACAACAATAAATAAACAACAAAATTTAAAAACCAATTAAATAAACCCTGTGCTAAAATCCCGATTAAACTAAAACCTATTCTATAAAATCCCAAGGCAAGGAGGCTATCCCAGGCCGGCCAGACGGAAAAAGTAAGTTTTTCCGTCTGTCATCAGTCATGAGTCCCTTTGTGCCCATAAGAGATCTAAGTCCAGCCCACCTTGAATTCCTTCTACACTCTTATCTTCTGCCAATTTCCTTTGGTCGTTAGTAGTTCAGATTCTTGTAGAGACCTTAAGCTCACAATAAAACTTTATACCCATTTGAACTCTCTGGATCTTCTAATTTTCCTAGCATTTGACAGCCTGTTGTAGTAGAAGCCCAACTTCTTTCAAGAGTCTGGATATAGAACCACGGGTGTTAATTTGTCCTAAAGTCAAAGAATGACAGATAGAGAAAAATTGATCGTCCGAACTGCATGCATAACGCTAGTAGCAAAGAATATCATTTTTATAGCATGTATATTTATTGGGACATCGAGCCAAACCCCCACAATTTTTATGGCTATTAGAATGGCAAATAGTGTTGCTCTCTCCAGCTGGCCAAAATTTTTTTGTCTGGCCCATAAAAGTGTAAGTGCAGGGCAACAAAAATTTTTGAAACGAAACCAATGCTGTTGTTTCTGTGCTGCCAATTATTTTAACTCTTTTAGAACTGAAAATGAATTTAAAAGGATTTTTTAAAAAGAAAACATAAAGCAGAATAATAGAGATGGAAGGGACCTTGGAGGTCTTCTAGTGCAACCTCCTTCTCCAGCAAGAGAACCTGTACCGTTTCAGACAATTGGTTGTCTAGTCTTTTCTTGAGAGCCTCCAGTGATGGGGCACCACCCCTGAAAGTAACCTATTCCATTGATTGATTGTTCTTACCACTAGGAAATTTATCCTTAGTTCTAGGTTGCTTTTCTTCTTGGTTAGTTTCCATCCGTCGTTTCTTGTCTTGCCTTTTGGTGCTGTTTACTGTTTATTGGATTTATATGCCGCCCTTCTCCCGAAGGACTCAGGGCGGCGTACGACATAAAAATACATAATACAAAAGTTTAAAAAAAGATTAAATAGAGACTCCAATAACAATAAGTTAACGATTTACAATTAAATTTAAAATAAATTAACAATTAACAATTAACAATTAATGATTTATTTGATTCAGGCCAGGCCGGCTTGCTGGAAAAGCCAGCTTTTTAGGGCACGCCGGAAGGAGGGAGGTCGGGAACTATGCGAAGCTCCGGGGGCAGCTCATTCCAAAGGGAAGGCGCTCCCACAGAGAAGGCTCTCCCCCTGGGGGTCGCCGGCCGACACTGTCTGGCCGACGGCACCCTGAGGAGGCCAACTCTGTGGGATCGTACTGGACAGTGGGAGGCTACCGGTGGCAGTAGGTGGTCTCGCAAGTACCCTGGGCCTAAGCCATGGAGTGCTTTAAAGGTCATAATTAATACCTTGAATCGCAGCCGGAAAACAATGCAGGTCGCCTAATGCGGGTGTAACATAGGAGCACCTAGGTATCCCCATGATAACCCGCGCAGCCACAATCTGTAAAAAAGAGTTTGACCCCCTCGTCTTTGTAGGCGCCCCTCAATTATTGGAACAGTGTCTATCATGGCTCCCGTAGACCTTGTTTTCATTAGACTAGAGCAGGGGTCTGCAAAGTCGGCTCTTTTAAGACTGGTGGACTTCAACTCCCAGAATTCCCCAGCCAGCTATGCTGGCTGGGGAACTCTGGGAGTTGAAGTCCACCAGTCTTAAAAGAGCCGACTTTGCAGACCCCTGGACTAGAGATACCAATTCCTGTAACCGTTCTTCATATGTTTTACCCTCCAGCCCTCTAATCATTCATTGTTGTTCTTCTTTGCACTCTATTCAGGGTTTCAATATCTTTTTTGATATTGTGATTGTGACTGTAATCACAAACTGCAGTATTCCAAGTATGGTCTTTTGGTGTTTGTTTGATTTTTTTTAATAAATCAAGCAATATTTTTATATTTGTGGAAGTGATCTGAAATATTTTGGGGGAGAGGAGATATTCATAAAACTGAACGTTGTCAACATTCATGGAAAGGATTGCAATCCGATGACAAAGTCATAAATTGAAGGATGACACTATTGAGTTCAATCGTCAACTTGCTTTGGAGTTTACCTATAAAAGTCATCAGTTGGAAATGTACCGTATTTTTCGGAGTATAAGACGCACCAGAGTATAAGACGCACCAAGATTTTGAAGAGGTACATTTTTTTAAAAAAGTTTTTGCACTCTGCAGATCTCCCAAAAACCTTCTGCACGCCTCGTTTTTTGTGAAAAACGAGGCATGCCGAGAGTTTGAGAGGCCTGCAAAGTGCTCCTGGGGCCTTGAAGGGGGGGGGGGGGCAAAAATGAGCAAAATCTGCCGATTTTTCACAAAAACAGGCATGTTTTTTGCCCCCAAAAGGGCATGCATAGCCTTTAGGAAGCTTCTAGAGTGCTCCTGGGGGCTGGGGGGGGGGAACGACAAAAATGAGCAATAAACAGCCTGTTTTCCAGTCATTTTTGCCCTCCCCAACCCCCAGGAGCACCTTGTAAGCCTCCCAAACCCTCTGCATGGCCATTTTATTATTATTTATTTATTTATTTGATTTGATTTGTAGACCGCACCCTCTCCCCGAAGGGACTCGGGGCGGTGCACAGGACTTTAAAAACATATATAAATACAACAATACAATACAATGCCTCATACATCCTCACGGCCAATTTGCTCCCACAGAGAGGGACTTCTCCGGGTGCCGTCCACTAGACTTTGTCAGCGGGCGACGCCCAGGGGAAGGGCTCTCTCTGTGGCGGGCCCAGCCCTCTGGAATGACCTTCCCCCCGACATTAGAACGACCACGGACCTCCGCTCCTTCCGTCTGAAATTAAAAACATATTTTTTCTGCTTGGCCGGCCTGGGGTAGTCTCTCTCTATGGGGTTTTAGTTGTGTAGGGAATTTTAGTTATAATGGGTATTTTAGCACAGGCACTGTTTAATTTGTTTTTAAGATGTTGTTTTGATTGTATTGTATTTATGGTTTTAGTTTTCCCTGTGCACCGCTCCGAGTCCCCGTGGGGAGAGGAGCGGTCAAGAAATTAAATAATAATAATAATTATTATTATTATTATTATTTAAAATAGAATTAAATAATTTACCTGCACTAAAAGTTTAAAATCTTAAAACCTTAAAACCCTTTATACTAATCCCAGCAATCCCTATTAAAACAATTTAAATTTATATTACAAACCTAGGAAGGATAGATTAGGCTAGGCCAGCCAGATGAAAAAAGTAAGTTTTTAGCTTTTGGCGGAAGGAACGCAGGTCCGTGGTTGTTCTCAGTTCGGGGGGGGGGGGGTAGGTCGTTCCAGAGGGTCGGCCCCATCACCCATTTTGGTGAAGGGGGTGGGGTTTCGCGAGGCCAAAAATGCTGTATTCATTGCATAAGATGCACCCAGATTTTCAGCCTCTTTTTTCGGGGGGAAAGGGGTGTCTTATACTCTGAAAAATACGGTAGGTTTAGACCACTGTATCTCAACCTTGACCCTTTTAAGAGGTGGGGATTTCAACTCCCAGAATTCCCCAGCTAGCCACACCTCTTAAAAGGGCCAAGGTTGAGAAACACTAGTTTTGGGCTCTTTAAAAGGAAAAAAATAGATCCCTTCTTGCTTAATATCAAAGCAAGACTCTTAAATGGTTGAAATTTTTAAAACATCGGTTGAACTTCTGCAGAGAATTTGTCCTGAATTCAAATTGGGGGGGAAAAGCTCTTTTTTTTTTTTTTTTACTTAAGTCCTAATCGGTGGCCACTGAGGATCTAATACATTTTGGTACTCAGGTAGACAAAAACCGCATAGGATGCCCTCTGCGATTTATAAAGAAAATTAAATAATGGACCATTTGTTCCCTTTTAATGGTGTCTCAGAATTGATCAAATGCACTGCTTTTAGTCTAACGATCGAACCAGCCATCTCCAGCCTTTCCTGTTTTTTTTTTAATTCTGAAAAGGAAATGCTTGGAAAATTATTGAGTAACTGCAAACAAGATCAATTTGGTAAGATCAACAAGGGATCAGCCCTTATTTCTTTATTTAAGTAGAATTATTCGTTGCCGTTCATTTAGGAGCTCAGGAAACATATGATTAGGGGACAGGAGAACAAAACATACCAAAAACGGTTTCACGAATTGGGCCTATCTCAGTGAGGGCTAACCTTTTTTGGCTCGCGGGTCAAAAGCGGGGGGAACGCAGGGGGGTCGTGCATGAGCGTGCCACACCTATAAGGCTATGTGTGTGACTCCCTGCTTTTGGTGTGCTTTTTTTGCTCTCCCCAGGCTCCAGAGGCTTTTTAGGAGCCTGGGGAGGGTGAAAACAGCCTCCTCCCCACCTCCAGAGGCTTCGGGAGCTTCCCTGAAGCCTCCAGAGGGTGAAAAACGGCCTCAAAAGAAGGCCTAAATCAGCTGACCAGTGCACACATGCATGCTAGTGCTGACAGGGCAACACCTCGCGTGCCCTAAGAAATGGTTCTGCGTGCCACCTGTGGCACCCGTGCCATAGGTTCGCCATCTCCGGCCTATCTAGTTCAATGAAAAGAAGGACTAGGGGTGACATGATAGCGGTGTTCCATTATTTGAGGGGCTGCCACAAAGAAGAGGGGCAGGAAGATTTGTAGCCCAGGGTTGAATTATGGAGTCCTCGGTGTCAGGGGTAGGAGTGTAAAATTTTAGCAACCGGTTCTCTGTCCCCATTGCTGGGTGGGCATGGCCATGGGGGTGTGGCCTACTCAGCCTCCTGCATCACGGCAGAGTGGGGGCTCCGGAAACTTTCCTTCAGCCTCCGGGAGCGTGAAAACGGCCTCCACTGGGCTCTGGAGGTCGGAAACTGGCCCATTTCCAGAACTTCCAGGAAGCCCATTTTTTGCCCTTTCCAGTCACCAGAGGCTTTCCTCGAGCCTCTGGGAGGGCAAAAACGGCACCTCCCAGGCTTCAGAGGCCCTTCGGAGGCTGAAAAAAGGCCCGATTCTTAACTTCCAGAACTTCTGGGAGTCCTGTTTTTCGGCCTCCCTAGGCTCCGCGCGGGCCCTGCACTTAACCTGGCTTGGTGAACCGCGTGGAGACGCCTGGGAGAGGCAGGGTGGGCGGGGCCAGCCAGTCCTTCCAAACTACTGGTTTACCAAATGTAAAATTAGCATCTGGTTTGCCCTGTGAGATGGGTGGGCTGAGGGAAAGAATGGTCCTGTGTTCCCTAGGAAACTTCCATGGCTGAGGATGGACTTGTAGCTGCATCTCCCTACTCCTAGTCCAGGGGTGGGCAAACTTTGCAACTTTAAGTCTGAAGGCTGGCTGGAGAAGTCTGGGAGCTGAAGTCCTTTAGACTTAAAGGTGCAAAGTTTGCCCACCCCTGGACTAGTCCATCCTCACCGCTGCAGCAGTCTGGTTCATGGGCTGAGAGAATGCCATTGAACATTAAGGAAAAACCTCACGTTGGGTGAGAGAGGAGACAGAAGGACAGGTTAGGAGAGGAAGAAGGGACCTTGGAGGTCATCTAGTCAAACCCCCTCAAGGGAGCCTATACCCTTTCAGACAAATGGTCGTTTATTTTTATCTATTAAATCTATTTTTTAAAACCTCATTATTAGAACATCCACAACTTCTGGAGGCAAACCGTTCCACTGATTAATTGTTCTCACTGTCAGGAAGTTTCTCCTTGATTCTATGTTGGATCTCTCCTTGATTAGTCTCCATCCCTTGCTTCTTGTTCCACCTTCAGGTGATTTGGAGAATAGATTGACCTCCTCTTCTTTGTGGCAGCTCCTTATATTGGAACACGGCTATCATGTCTCCCCTGGTCCTTCTTTTCATTCAACTAGACATACCCAGTTCCTGCAACCGTTCTTCATATGTTGTCCCCTAATCATCTTGGTTGCTCTTCTCTTGCCCTCTTTCTAGACCAGTGGTTCTCAACCTTCCCAATGCCCAGATCCTTTAATGCAGTTCCTCATGTTGTGGTGACCCCCCAACCATAAAATTGGTGTCTCGGTTCCTAAGACCATCGAAAATATGTGTTTTCCGATGGTCTTAGGTGACCCCTGTGAAAGGGTCATTCGACCCCGCAAAGGGGTCCCAACCCACAGGTTGAGAACCGCTGTTCTGGAGTCTCCACATCTTTTTTTATCATGGCAACCAAAACTGGCTACAGTATTCCAAGTGAGGTCTTATCAAGGCATTATAAAGTGGCACTAACCCTGCGCACGATTCCATCCCTCATATTTATTTTAATCACATTTATATCCCGCCCTTCTCCACAAAGGACCCAGGGCGGCGATAAGCAACCCACCAGGTAAATAATTCTGACTAATGGGCAGAGAAAAGAAGAGGATCAATTTACAACAATTGAGTTTGTGGCACAAAAATATCAGCCCACTTCATGAACCTGTCAATCCCGTTGCATTTTAATGCTTTACATAAATATGACACTAGCCGAGTTGTAGTGACAGATGAAACTCCACATGAGGTCTCCATGGGAAAATTGGCAAGAAAAGCTCCCTATAGTATCTCTGTACAGACGAACATTTTATTTTTGCGGAGAAAGAGATCAAAAGTAGGCATATGTGGCGTGTAAAAAAAGATACTGAATCATTCCAGCAAGCATACTCACTTTTATCATCATACCTATGGTCTTTATCTTCTCCTTTGTAGTTTGCATAGAACTCATTTCTGAAAGGAAGTTCAACATTCAAGCATACCCACACCAATGAAATATCAGCAGTTAAAGACAGTGGAAGGTACTGTAGATAGTTATTCACAGGCAAAAGTAGACATTCATTTAAATTTGGACAATACACATCAGGGGTGGGTTCCTGCTAGTTCTAGCCTCTTCTATAGAAGAGGTTCCACAAATCTTCAGTGCCATTTAGAACCGGTTCCAGCTCCCTCCCCTCGCCCATCCGCCCATCATGAAGAGGAAGAGCGAGAGGAGGAATTCTGGGAGTTGAAGTCCACAAGTCTTAAAGCTGTCAAGTTTGAACACCCCTGGGTTGTTGTTTTTTCTAAAGGGTGAGGGGTGCAAGGGTCTTGTAACTTGACAGCTTTAAGACTTGCGTGCTTCAAATGCCAGAGTTTCTGAGCCAACATTTTGGTTGCTAAGCAAGAGCGTTGTTAAGTGAGTTTCACCACATTTTACAAGTTGGCCACGCCCACCCAGTCACATGGCCGGCAAGCCACGCCCATCCAGTCACATGGCCAGCAAGCCATTCCCACAAAGCAGGCCACACCTACAGAAGAGGTTCTATAAAATTTTGAAACCCACCACTGATACACATACAGTGGTATTTCGGCCCTTGTTGGTAATTTGTTCTGAAACCCAATGAGGACATAGAAAAATCACATGATTTATCATGTAACCCGCCATTTCTGAGGGAAGAAATGGAGAGTCATGAGGAAACCAACAACAGTAAGTTCTTCCTTGTGTATCAACTCCCAGGAGAAAGATGAGAGCCAGAACAAGATTTAGAATGAAGTGGCTTGGCTTGAAGGACTTGTTGGCTTAATTTATTGCAGGTGTGAATAGAATAGAATAACAGAGTTGGAAGGTCCAACCCCCTGCTTAGGCAGGAAACCCTACACCACTTCAGTCAAATGGCTATCCAACATCATCTTAAAAACTGCCAGTGTCGGATCATTCACAACTTCTAGAGGCAAATTGGTCAACTGATTAATTGTTCTGACTGTCAGGAAATTTCTTCTTAGTTCTAGGTTGCTTCTCTCCTTGATTAGTTTCCACCCATTGCTTCTTGTTCTGCCCTCAGGTGCTTTGGAGAATAGCTTGACTCCCTCTTCTTTGTGGCAACCCCTGATATATTGGAAGACTGCTATCCTGTCTCCCCTAGTCCTTCTTTTCATTAAACTAGACATACCCAATTCCTACAAATGTTCTTCATATGTTTTAGCCTCCAGTCCCCTCATCCTCTTTGTTGCTCTTCTCTGCACTCTTTCCAGAGTCTCAACATCTTTCTTACATCATGGTGAGCAATTTCTGTGTCAACTTCGAAACGAACCTGACAGAAGCAATTTTAATGTTCCTCAGTTTCCACACACAAGGTAAAAGGGGGGAAGGAAGTTAGAATAACTTGTTTGACACAACAAAGAACTTTCTTGTGGGAACCAAGGTCACCTCCATTGGAAACAGATACGGTCTGGGAAGGAGTAATTGGAGAGCCCGCCCATTGACCCAATTGGCCATCCCCCCTCCCATTTTCCCACAATAGAAAACATGGCAGGCCTGAAGACCCAAATGTAAAAGATGGCTTCCAGGTCTGACACGTGACCCCTGGGGATGGGTTTATTTCTTCTTTTAATTATACTGAAACCGTGGGAATTATTTAGAGTTGGTTTTCCATACATCCCTTCAGCCAATTTGCTCACACAGAGAGGGACTTCTCCGGGTGCCGTCCACTAGGCAGTGCCAGCGGGCGACGCCCAGGGGAAGGGCCTTCTCTGTGATGGGCCCGACCCTCTGGAACGACCTACCCCCGGATATTAGAACGACTACGGACCTCCGTGCCTTCTGCCAAAAAGTAAAAACCTATTTGTTTCATCAGGCCGGCTTGGCCTAATCTACGCTTCTCGCCCCAGTCTGTTTTCTCAAATTGTTTATTGGGTTTTAATGGGTGGTAATTTTAATGGTTTTTAAATTTTGTACAGGGTAGTTTAATTCGTTTTTAATTTGTGTATATTGTATGTTTTTAGTTGGTTTTTAATTTTCCTGTACACCGCCCCGAGTCCCTTCGGGGAGAGGGGGCGGTTTATAAATATAATAAATTAGTAATTATTATTATAGTACAGGTAGTCCTCGATTAATGACTGTCATCAAGCCCAAAACATCCTGAAAAAAGCAATAGCTTACCACTTCTATACATTTGGCAAAAGAATACCCCAACCACCACCCAAAAACACTTGAACATGCTGGAATGTTCACCAGGAGTCATACTAAACTTCTGGGAGGCTTTACCTTTTTAGACAACAGAGGGAGAAAACACAAGATCAGAAGGAATCCAAGTGGATTTTGAAAAGGAATCTCTCTCTGTCCTCTGGACATTGTCCAAGTCGTTTGATTTCTTTCTTTCTTTCTTTCTTTTTAAAAAAGCTCCTTTTCTTTGACACACCGGTAGCATTCTCTCCCTGCCTTTCTTCTTTTATATATACATACATATCTATATCCCTGAACTTCAGGGCTGTGCGTTATCTTTCCCAGTCCTCATTCTTTTCTTCTCTTTTGTACGTGCTCAGCAGGACGAGGGATCTGTGGCTAATTTGTTTTGATATATCCCTGCGTTTTGGTCTGCCTTCTTTTTGAAACGCATTCCTTTTGTAGGCGTGAGGTCGAGGTGGCGGGATGCTTCCAGCATCGGTAGCCTCCTCAGCAGAGAGAGGTGACCGACTTTGATCAGTGGGCTCTCTGTTTTTCATGTCGATCATTTGAAATGCAACGATGTTCGGTGGTGGGTAGCTTCGCGAGTCCTTCTCTGGGTTTCCTCCCAGGGTGTTTGCGGTAGTTAGGGGACATGTTGTTCTCCTTCCCTTTTTCTCGGTCTCTTAGCCTTTTCCTGAATAATTTTGAATTGGATGGGAAAGGATATATATATATATGAACCATGCTATCAAAAGAAGTGCGGTTTGATTGACGAACATTATCATTGGGCGGGGGGAGGGGAGGATTCACTGCGATGTAAAAAAAAAAAAGATCATATCACAGTACTTCCTTTTTTTTCTAAAAGTTTTTTATTTTTATTATTGAAAATAAAGAAACATCATTCATTTCGTGTTTTGTACAACATGTCGTTCAGACAAACGCTCTGCGCGCCAGTGCTTAATCTCACAGTACTTCCAAAACTTTTTCCTTTATAGAATAGAATAGAATAGAACAGAACAGAACAGAACAGAACAGAACAGAACAGAAAATATGGAATTGAGCAGATTGGAGAATAGAATGGAATGGAATGGAATGGAATGGAATGGAATAGAATAGAATAGAATAGAATAGAATAGAATAGAATAGAATAGAAAATAAAATAAAATAAAATAAAATAAAATATGGAATTGAGCGGAATGGAGAATAGAATAGCATAGCATAGCATAGAATAGAATAGAAAATAAAATAAAATAAAATAAAATATGGAATTGAGCGGAATGGAGAATAGAATAGAATAGAACAGAACAGAACAGAACAGAACAGAACAGAATAGAAAATATGGAATTGAGCGGAATGGAGAATAGAATGGAATGGAATAGAATAGAATAGAATAGAATAGAATAGAATAGAATAGAAAATAAAATAAAATAAAATAAAATAATAAAATAATAAAATAATAAAATAATAAAATAATAAAATAATAATAATAATAATAATAATAATAATAATAATAATAATAATAATAATAATAATAATAATAATAATAATTTTATTTCTTATAAACCGCACCCTCTCCCCACAGGGACTCGGGGCGGTGCACAGGAGGAATAAAAACAATAACTATATACATATGTCATTAAAAATACATTAAATTAAGTGACCTGTGCTAAAATACCCGTTAAAACTATCTAACTGAAAATCCCCAATAAACCCTAAAGACAGAGGAGTAGCTATCCCAGGCCGGCAAGGCAGAAAAAGTGTGTTTTCAATTTAAGACGGAAGGAGCGGAGGTCAGTGGTGGTCCTAATATTGGGGGGGAGGTCGTTCCAGAGGGCTGGGCCCGCCACAGAGAGAGCCCTTCCCCTGGGCGTCGCCTGCTGACAAAGTCTAGTGGACGGCACCCGGAGAAGTCCCTCTCTGTGGGAGCGAATCGGTCGTGAGGATGTATGAGGCAGGATCCGATCCCGATTTTAAAATAAAATAAAATAAAATATGGAATTGAGCGGAATGGAGAATAGAATAGAACAGAATAGAACAGAACAGTAGAATAGAAAATATGGAATTGAGCGGAATGGAGAATAGAATAGAATAGAAAATAAAATAAAATAATAAAATAAAATAAAATAAAATAAAATAAAATAATAAAATAAAATAAAATAAAATAAAATAAAATAAATAATAAAATAAAATAAATAATAAAATAAAATAAAATAAAATAAAATATGGAATTGAGCGGAATGGAGAATAGAACAGAACAGAACAGAATAGAATAGAAAATATGGAATTGAGCGGAATGGAGAATAGAATAGAATAGAATAGAATAGAATTCTTTGTTGGCCAAGTGTGATTGGACACACAAGGGATTTGTCTTTGGTGCAGATGCTCTCAGTGTACATAAAAAGACAAGATACATTCGTCAAGAATCCTAAGGTACAACACTTAATGATAGTCATAGGGTACAAATAAGCAATCAGGAAACAATCAATATCAATGTAAATCGTAAGGATACAAGCAAGTTAGTCCTGCAGTCATAAGTGGGAGGAGTTGTGTGATAGGAACGACGAGAAGACTAATAGTAATAGTAATGCAGCCTTAGTGAATGGTTTGGCAGTGGTGAGGGAATTATTTGTTTAGTAGAGTGATGGCGTTCGGGGAAAAACTGTTCTTGTGTCTAGTTGTTCTGGTGTGCAGTGCCCTATAGCGTCGTTTTGAGGAAAGGAGTTGAAACAATTGATGTCCAGGATGTGAGGGGTCTGTAGATATTTTCACAACCCTCTTTTTTGACTCATGCAGTACACAGGTCTTCGATGGAAGGCAGGTTGGTAGCCATTGTTTTTTCTGCAGTTCTGATTCTCCTCCGAAGTCTCTGTCTGTCTTGTTGGCTTGCAGAGCCAAACCAGACAGTGATGGAGGTGCAGATGACAGGCTCCATCATTCCTCTGTAGAACTGAGTCAGCATCTCTTTGGGCAGTTTGAGCTTCCTGAGTTGGCGCAGAAAGAACATTCTTTGTTGTGCTTTTTCAATGACGTTTTTGATGTTCTTACCCAAAACCTCAAAAAATCAAAGGGAATTTGTATAAGATGTTTTATAGATGGCATTTGCCACCAGCGAGATTGGCGAAGGTGTTCAAGGGCAATACAATACAATAGCAGAGTTGGAAGGGACCTTGTAGGTCTTCTAGTCCAACCCCCTGCATGGGCAGGAATGTTGTACCATTTCAGACAAATGGCTGTCTAACATCTTTTTAAAGACTTCCAGGGTTGGGGCATTCACAACTGCTGGAGGCAAGCTGTTCCAGAGGTTAATTGTTCTTACTGTTAGGGAATTTCTCCTTAGTTCTAAGTTGCTTCTCTCCTTGGTTAGTTTCCACCCATTGCTCCTTGTCCTGCCCCCAGGTGCCTTGGAGAATAGTTTGACTCCATCTTCTTTGTGGCACCCTCTGAGATATCGGAACACTGCTATCATGTCTCCCCTGGTCCTTCTCTTCATCAAACTAGACATACCCAGCTCCTGCAGCCGTTCTTCATATGTCTTAGTCTCCAGTCCTCTAATCATCAAATCGGTTAAATGTTGGAAATGTCACCAGACACCCGGCTCGTACTATCATACGTGGTGGACATGTGTCGAAGCAAAAGAAAAATACTGGACTAAAAATACATAAGTGTGTAGAGAAGAACAACTAAGATGATTCAAGGCCTGGAGACTCAAACATTTGAAGAATGATTGCAAGTTGGGTATGGCCAGTCTAGAGAAAAGAAGGACTGGAGGGTATAATAGCAATATTCCAGTATTTGAGAAGAAGAGGGAGGTCCACTTATTTGCCAAAGCACCCGAAGCCAAGCCAAGAAACAATGCATGGAAACTAATCAAAGAGAGAAGCAACCTGGAACTCAGGAGAAACTTCCTAGCAATGAAAACCAGTGGAAGAGCTTGCATTCAAAAGATGCTTCATCCCTGGAGGTTTTTAACAAGAGACTGGACAGCCACTTGTTTGAAATGGCATAGGATCTCCTGCTTGAGCGGGGGGTTGGACTGGAAGACCTCTAAGGTCCCTTCCAACTCTGCTATTCTGTAAAGAAGGGAAGAGAGAAACTCTTAACAATCTTTCAAAGTTGCCTTCTTTTACTTTATTACAATAAAGCATTTCTGTGCCTTTTCCCCCCCCTTGACTTGATCTACCTTATTTGAATCAGATTAACAGAGTTGGAAGGGACCTTGCAGGTCATCTAGTCCAACCCCCTGCCCAAGCAGGAGACCTTACATCTGCCTCTACCTAGGATCGAACTCACAACCTCCTGAACTTGATTTGTGTATCTTTACAGCATATGGGAGAACGATGGTCATCCAGGTGTTAGGGAACTACGGTTTTCAGCATCTGTCCCCATTGGCCATTCTTAGTCGTTTCACCGGTCCTCATTATCAGAATGCTCAGGAAGGATAATTACAGAATAACTGACGAGGAGGAGCAGGGGGTTGGACTAGAAGACCTCCAAGGTCCCTTTCCAGCTCTGTTCTGGGATGGACCGGCATCAAAGTGCCGTGGAAAACAATCCTGTGCAAGCAGACTGAAACGGTGGCAGTCAAAAGAAATTTCACTCCATCGGTCGTTCTGTTTTTATTGTGCCGAGCAGGAAGCACGAAGGCATTGCTGTGCCAAATGCATTGGAAAAGCGACCTGCCGAGTCACTATCTCAGCAAAACAGCGTTTGGAAGAGCAGGGCATAAAAGCTAAAGCTTTCTAGGCAGAAACGCAGGTCATTGTAACCAGACACCATATTTTTTAACCAAGGCACCAGGACATCATAGGGAAGGAACAAAAGATGAGATCAGGGGGTGGTGATCTAAAAGAGAAAATGTGGCGTTTGCTGTTTGTCTGATGGCCAGCTGCAGGCTGTAAAAAAATGGGTGTTGGACGATGAACTGGGCAAAAAACAGAATGATTAAGTCATATTTCTAGAGGCGGCGAAACAGCCAACAATTCAGTGCGCTTAGGAACTGATGCGCCTGGCCTGCGGGATGACTCCAAGCAAAGTTGCGCAATGAGATGGAAAAGCATCCTCCACAATAATTAGCAATGTTGAAGATGCTGTGAGAGAGATAAACTGAACAAGGCAGTAGGTGTGTTTTATTTATAATTTGCATCTTCTTTTTTGGTGCTCTGACATTGTGATAGTCCAACAAACAGCTAGCTTCCCATTGAATGAGGTTGGACTGGAAACATCTGCCCGGAGTCTAGCTTGCTCATCACAGCTGAGCAGAACTTTGGACCAAAATGGGCTTTTTAACAAAACACAACAAAACTTCTGTAGCTGTACAATTTGGGATGAGCACGGTATGGGAGTAGGAATGGATTTCCAGAGGGAAAAATTGCAGACTACAGGAACCAGGAGCACCAACAGGTGACCCTGAGGATACAGATCAACCTCCAAGGGCTTCAAGGACCCTCTCAGAGGATGCAAATGACCAGCTGTCTGCAAGGAATATAAACCCTTCCATTCCCCACCGTCCAGTCAGAGCTGATGAAGCTTCTTGGATGAGAAGTGAAACGTCTTCTAAAGAACAAACAAGAAAGTCCCGTTGCCTCCGGAAAAAAACACCCTTGGGACAACCATGAATGACTGGATGATGGAAAATCTCTACAGACTTTTTAAACAAAACAAAACAAAAACTTCAGGGGTGTGTGTGTGTGTGTGTGTGTGTGTGTGTGTGTGTTTTCCTTAGGATTTGAAGGGGGGAAAGACTTAGGAGAAGAGGAGAGATGATAACCAAAAGAGAAGAAACTTAACTTTATCCCAAAACTCTTTCATCAAACATGGCCAAAGCAGCTATTTCAGTTTTAAACTGAAGAAAATACAAAATATATTCCTTAGTGACTATATAAGAATGCCAGTCAAACACTTTAACGATCCCTCCATAATGTTTCTCCTCCCTTTCCTATATCTTACTAATATCAGTTGATTCTTAGGTATTCTGTGGTTTTTCCCCCCACATCCCTCTATTTAGGACATTTACCAGTTGCACCAGTTGAAAAAAAAGGCAGGAAGAGATATGAGCAGAGAATCCTGAAGAGCTTATGACTCTCTTTCTCTGTGTGTCTCTGTCTTTCTTCCTCCCTCCCTCCCTCCCTCCCTCCCTCTATCCCTCCCTCCCTCTCTCTCCCTCTCCCTCTTTCCCCTTCCTTTCTCTCTCTCCCCTCTCCCTCTTTCCCTTTCTTTCTCTCCCTCTCTCTCTTTCTCCTCCCCCTCTGTTTTTTCCCTTCTCTCTCCCCCCTCTCTCTCTCCCTTCCTTTCTCTCTCTCCCTCCTGCTCTCCCCTCTCCCTCTTCCTCTTTCCCCTCTCTCTCCCCCTCTCTTCCCCTTCCTTTCTCTCCCTCCTCTCCCTCTCACTCACTCTCTTTCCCCTTCTTCCCCCCTCTCACTCTTTTCCCTTCTCTCTCCCTCTCTCTCCCTGCCTCTCTCTCCCTGCCTCTCTCCCCCCTCTCCCTCATCCTCTTTCCCCTTCTCTCTCCCTCTCTCTCCCCCTCTCTTCCCCTTCCTTTCTCTCCCTCCTCCCCCTCTCACTCCCTCTCTTCCCCCTTCTCTCTCTCTCTCCCTTTTCCCTTCTCTCTCCCCTCTCTCTCCCTTCCTCTCTCTCCCTTCCTCTCTCTCCCTTCCTCTCTCCCCCCTCTTCCTCATCCTCTTTCCCCTTCTCTCTCCCTCTCTATCCCCCTCTCTTCCCCTTCCTTTCTCTCCCTCCTCCCCCTCTCACTCCCTCTCTTCCCCCTTCTCTCTCTCTCCCTCTCTCTCTTTTCCTTTCTCTCTGCCTCCCTCTCTGTCTCTCTCTCTCTGTGTCTCTCTCCCCCCTCACATCGTGGAGGGAAAAATTATCTAATTCCACCATCCGTCATATGAACATCCTTGCTTAATTTAATACAATTATTCCATCAAGGAGGATAATCTCTGCAACATAATTCATTTACACAACATATTTCACCACCGTCTCCACCTCGCCGTTTCTTATTACCGTGGCTGATAATTTCACGACTGCTGATGGGATAAGAGGAAGAGAGCAAAGGAAAGAGGCGAAGCCCTGCTTGGGAGGCGTGTGTGTGTGTATATACGCCTCTCTGCTTGGCCAACGTCCGTTTGGTGTTTGTGCGTAGGGGCCAAGGCACAATGGATGCCTCTGGAGGCAACGCCGGGAAAGCTTTTACCTTGTGCCAGTTGCCGCCGGATGTCCATTATTGAAATATTTATGGGTCCAGCTTTTGGGGGATAAGCTAGCGAGTCGGCAGATAAGCCGGGGACGGCCGATACTCTTCAGCAGACAACAATGGCTCAATTGTCGCTGGTCCCAGATGTGCCAGCCGAGGCGACACTGTTGTGCGTTTATGAAGGAATGAAGATCTCTATGAAAGAGGAGACATCTGGATGGAGGGGAGAGAGGAGATCTGGAATTTTGTTTCCAAAGTCATTGAGGGATATTATTATCCTTTTTTCCACCCTACCACCCTTCCGTGGCTTCTCAGATCTCTCTGGCATGGGCGGCTCTTTCTCCCCATCAAGGTCATTTAGCACTGGCTTCAGGAGATGATGGAGGAGTTCCCAGGGGTCGCGAAAAGCTGCTTTGCTACACGAGCCACGATCGGGTTCTCAGCCCGGCCATTTCAAACCAGCTCATCCCCAGAGGTGCTTCCCCCACTCCCCCAGAGACAGTCGGGCTTTCTTTCTTTTGCCTTGAAGACGTTTTGCTTCTCATCCCAAAAGCGGCTTCGGTTCTTCAGGAACCAAAGCGCCTCTTGGAAAAGCATCTTTGGGACAACCGTGGCCCGGACGGGTTTCTTTTATACATATACATATACATATGCACAAGTACAGTATAGGTGGTACCTTGCTCAATAGTAGCAACTGTGAGAGGGATCTTGGAATCCTAGTGGACAACCATTTAAATATGAGCCAGCCGTGTGCAGCAGCTGCCAAAAAAGCCAACACAGTTCTAGGCTGCATAAACAGAGGGATAGAATCTAGATCACGTGAAGGGTTAATGCCACTGTATAGTGCCTTGGTAAGGCCACACTTGGAATACTGCATACAGTTTTGGTCGCCACGATGTAGAAAAGACGTGGAGACTCTGGAAAGAGTGCAGAGAAGAGCAACCAAGATGATTAGGGGACTGGAGACTAAAACATATGAAGAACGGTTGCAGGAACTGGATATGTCTAGTTTGATGAAGAGAAGGACCAGGGGAGACATGATAGCAGTGTTCCGATATCTCAGAGGGTGCCACAAAGAAGAGGGAGCCAAACTATTCTCCAAGGCACCTGAAGCAATGGGTGGAAACTAATCAAGGAGAGAAGCAACTTAGAACTAAGGAGAAATTTCCTGACAGTTAGAACAATTAATCAGTGGAACAGAAGTTGCCTCCAGAAGTTGTGAATGCCCCAACCCTGCAAGTCTTTAAGAAGATGTTAGATAGCCATTTGCCTGAAATGGTATAAGCTTCCTGCCTATGCAGGGGGTTGGACTAGAAGACCTACAAGGTCCCTTCCAACTCTGCTATTGTATTGTATTGTATATACATATACATATACTTGTTTTCTGAGGTTTTCGCGGGTGTTTGTATGTAGGTCTTTGGTTGTTCGGGTTTTCTCCCGCGTAGAATTGGAAGTATCTTCACGACGTTTCGATGAAATCTCATTCATCATCTTCAGGCTGGTGCTTCGGGCTTGCGAAGCACCAGCCTGAAGATGATGAATGAGATTTCATCGAAACGTCGTGAAGATACTTCCAATTCTACGCGGGAGAAAACCCGAACAACCAAAGACTTACATATACATATACATATACATATACATATACATATACATACACACATACATACACACACACATACATACATACATTGCAAGGATGTTCATTTGATGTACTCTTGTCTGCACATTTCCCTTGGCTGTTCCTCATAAAGGAAATGTGTAGGAATCAACAGGTGATTAAGGCGACCTCGCCTATATTATCATAGGCCAATGCAGATTTACAAAAAAATGTAATTGCACAGGATGACTCATTCCTTTCAGTGCTCAAAACCACTGGAGCTCCATTAGAGGACCATTAAGAGCTCATTGAAGGCAATAGGACTGCTCTCATAATCACTCCCAAGGAATTCCATTTCTGGAATGCCACTTTAGTGCTTGCCGGGCTGAAAGAAGAGAAAAAAGACTTCCTGTTTCTCCTCCTTTATTATGCTGGCTATTATTATGAAGTCCCAGCTGTGTCTCAGGAAGGTTCTTTAATGTCATAGTTAACTTTAAAAAAAAAATCCAAACCTCCTTTTTCTATGAGAGTTATAGCACAGTTGACTCAGTATTAAGGTTAGATTGGCGTTGCGGCAATTACAAAAGGCTGTAACTTCGAACCGTCGCTAAATGAATGGTTGTTTTCAACAAGTTTTATTCATTTTGTCATTTTACAAATATTTTCCTCCCTCCCTCCCACCCCTTCCCTAACTTTTTAGCGCAAAATACAGGATATATAACATCTAACAATCATTTGCTAACATTAGCTAACTATCTGTCTCTTCATACACCGTATTTATACCTTATCCATCACTTTCCTCTTCCTCTCTCCTCCCTACCTCCTTTTTCCCTCTGTTCCTTTCTCTACTTCCCTTATCTCTCTCTTCCACTCTCTCTCCTTCCACTCTTCCTTTCTCTCCTACTCTTCCACCCTCCTTGCTCGCTCTCTCATCCCTCTCTCCTTCCCTTACCTAAAGCTAAATGAATTGTTGTAAGTCAAGGAGTACCTGAAGTTATGGAAAGTAGGAAGTCTAGAATACTGGCGGAAAATTCAAATGTGGCTGATAGAGCTAACCGGAGAGGAAATAGAATTGAAGCTAGAACTATTTCTTTTGGGAAGTATAAATGATAAATATAACAAGGGGGTAATCTACTGTATTTTTTCAGAATATAAGACGCAATAGCATATAAGATGCACCAAGATTTTGAAGAGGCAAATTTTTAAAAAAAGGTTTTGCATGCTGCAGACCTCCCAAAAGATGGTCCGTTTTTTGTGAAAACGGGCCTTTTTTCTTTCTTCAAAAAATGGACACAAATAGCCTTTAGGAGGCTTGTAGAGTGCTCCTGGAGGTGCCCCCCCCTAAACATGAGCAAAAACAGCCAATGTTTTGCTAAAATGGGTCCGTTTTTTGTCCAAAAAAGGGCATGCATAGCCTTTAGGAGGCTTAACGAGTGCTGCTGGGGGAGGGGGGAAATTGAGCAAAAAACGGCCTGTTCTTTGCTCATTTCTGCCCTCCCCAATCCTCAGGAGCGCTCTGAAAGCTTCCTAGAGGTTCTGCACGGCCATTTTGGTGGAAGGGGCGGGGTTTCAGGAGGCCAAAAGTGTATAAGACGCACCCAGATTTTCAGCCTTTTTTTTTTGAGGGGAAAAAGGTGCATCTTATACTCCAAAAAATACGGTACTTAACAATACATATTATAACGGTGACAAGTATGGTCTTTGCCCAAAACTGGAAAAACAGGGAAATTCCACAAGGAGAGGACGTGATTAGGAAAATTCTGACTTGCACTGAAATGGATAGATTGACATGGGAATTGAACAATAAAGACAAAACAGAATATTACAAGATCTGGGATAAATTTTACCAATGGTTCGAACAAAAAAAAAAGAGGGACTCAAAATAAGTAATGACTAGGATCTATAGCAGTGATGGCGAACCTTTTTTGGCTCGTGTGCCAAAAGCGGGGGGAGCATGGGGAGCATGGGGAGTCGTGTGTGGGCATGCCACACCCATAATGCTATGTGCGCGACCCCCTGCTTTTGGGGTGCTTTTTTCACCCTCCCCAGACTCCAGAGGCTTTCTAGGAGGCTAGGGAGGGTGAAAACAGCCTCCCACTCACCTCCAGAAGCTTCAGGAGCTTCCCTGAAGCCTCCAGAGGGTGAAAAACAGCCTCAAAAGAAGGCCTAAATCAGCTGGCCAGCATACACAAGCGTGCTGGAGCTGACAGGGCAACGCCTCGCATGCCCTAAGAAATGGTTCCGCGTGCCACCTGTGGCACCCGTGCCATAGGTTCGCCATCACTGATCTATAGAATGGAAAACTAGAATTATATAGGTAATTTTAACAGAGGGAAAATGTATAAGACAAGATCAGAGTAACATGGTTGGAAGTAAGATGACTTTATGTTTACAAGTACTGAATAGACCAATTGTAAATAAGCAAGGTGGCTATGATATTTAATTTTCTATTTTTGTATGTATGGCAAAGGCATTGCCAGGACGGTTACACCATGTCCAATGTTTTGCTGTGTTCTTAATAAAAAAAATTTTTTTTAAAAAAAATAAAGAAAGTGGGAAGTCTGGAAAGTAGAATATGTACCCTTTGGAGACATTGACCTCAAACATTAAGTGGGGAAAAAGAGGAACTCAGTTTACAAAACTAGATTTAGGGATATTGAGTTGTCTTTTATTTCATTCTATTTCTTTCATTCATCAAGTGCCTTTTCTTTATCTTAAGTATTATTATGGGAATTTTTCTTCTGATGAAGGGTTCATGAACAGCCCCTTGTATATTTTAAGCAAAGGTCAAACAGCTCAACCTTTCTTACGTTTTCTTCTAATTGCGAACGATTGATATTGTTGCTTATTTCATACCGACAACTCTCCTTGGATATTTTTTTTTTTTAATGTAAAGACATTGGGAAATTTTAAAAATGAGACTTCACATTCTCCACAATGTACTACTTATGTCAGTGTGACTAGATGCTTTTCTCTGATACCACTAAAGGAGAATATTTGTAGCTCAGGGTTGAAATGGTGTGTGTGTGTGTGTGTTTTCCTTGGTGCTCTCTGGCCTTGGTTGTTTACTTGAAGACGTTTCATTACCCAACTAGGTAACATCATCAGTGCTAGTAATCATTGTCTTTGAGTCAGTGTTTTCTCAGGCACCGTCCAAAACTGGAGATGCCTCCCAGTCACACCATCGCAACTGCTGGGCAAGGTGTCCTTAACACTCTCTGAGAAAAGAATGTTATTTTGACTATATCTCACCCGTACTCCATATAATCTCCCCTCCTATTTTCCCACAACAGAAAAGGTGGCAGGCCTGAGGGCAGGGGTGAAATCTTCCCGGTTCGCTCCGGTTTGACTGAACCGGTAGGGACAATTGTCCTTGGTTCTGAGAACCGGCAGTAAAAAAAAGCTTCTGCCGATCTCTGTAAGCCGTACGATCATTGTAAGCTTTTCCCCTGCTTTTTAAAGCATTTTCCCCTGCCGGTTCCAGCCATTTTGCTCCCTGAATTCAAGCGGGGACACACACACTTTTTAAAGCATTTTTTCCCTGCCTACCCGGGAGAACCGGCAGGAAAAAAAATGCTTTTGTAAGGTTTGAAAATACACTGAGACCAATAGAAAACATTCAAGTCACAATGAGCCAGACATGAGACTTCAACGGAGGCTTGACTAACAATCAGCATTTAATCTTTGATCAAAGTTTAAAAGACATGACAGTCAGTTGTTCTCAGCATACCCCAAGGATATGCAGGGAAGAACTGTGTGTCCCTCTCCTCAGAGAAGGCTCATCCCCTTCTTATACAAGTTAGCATCTTAGAATAACATCCTGGCTTTGGCCATTTGGACCCCTGTTAGAAGAGCACAGATCAAAAGTGAGATACCTTCTCAGACGGAAGGGGTGTGTGTCAGTTTTACAGCTATGCCCATAGATTGCAGATGGATAAGAGTTCAGATGGCAATTAAAGACATTTGCCAGATACTTCACAGGCCACAGGAAGGAATTTACAGCATGTAGGCTTAAGTTACAAACACAAGGAAAGCTTGCATTACAAATTTTTACCAGGTTCGCCTGGTTCGCCAATTGCGCCCCCTATTGGATCGGGACGCCCTTCGCACAGTCACTCATGCTCTCGTGACATCCCGACTGGACTATTGTAACTCTCTCTACATGGGGCTGCCCCTGAGGTGCACCCGGAGGCTTCAGCTAGTCCAGAATGCAGCCGCGCGAGCAATTATGGGGACCGCAAGGTCTACCCATGTAACACCGCTCTTGCGCGAGCTGCACTGGCTGCCTGTCGTCTTCCGGGTGCGCTTCAAGGTGCTAGTCATCATCTTTAAAGCGCTCCATGGCTCGGGACCTAGCTATCTGCAGGATCGGATTCTGCCTCACACGTCCTCACGGCCGATTCGCTCCCACAGAGAGGGGCTTCTCCGGGTGCCGTCCACTAGACTATGTCAGCGGGCGACACCCAGGGGAAGGGCGCTCTCTGTGGCGGGCCCGGCCCTCTGGAACGACCTTCCCCCCGACATTAGGACAACTACGGACCTCCGCTCCTTCCGTCTTAAATTGAAAACTTACTTTTTCCGTCTGGCCGGCCTGGGATAGCCTCCTTGCCTTGGGATTTTATAGAATAGGTTTTAGTTAATTGGGATTTTAGCACAGGGTTTATTTAATTGGCTTTTAAATTTTGTTGTTTATTTATTGTTGTTATATATTGCTTTTATGCTACCTGTGCACCGCCCCGAGTCCCCGTGGGGAGAGGGGGCGGTATAGAAACAATAAAATTATTATTATTATTATTAAATCCAAAGACATGATATATGTGTGTCACATGAAAGAAATGTTTCAATTAATCAACAAGTTTGTATCATTATTACCATAACCTTTCACTTTAAAAAGTGAAAACAAGTTGGCCACACCCACCCAGTCGCATGACCCTCCCCATCAAGCCACGCCCACCGAACCGATGGCAAAACAATTTTAGATTTCACTACTGCCTGAAGGCCCAATATAAAAGATGGCTTCCAGGTCTGACACCAAACTCAGAGGAAGCATAAAAGACTAGCATGAAAGTCTTTCAAAACGATGGCTTTCTTTTGTAGGGGAGGAAAAAAGGAAGTGGCATCTACCTAATTATTTATAACAATGCAAACATTAATGTATTTTGCAGTAATCGTGTGGTTGTCCCCGTCTATAGTTTATGACGGACCTTCTTCGCAGCTGAGATCATTAGCTTTTGATTTATGCACAACGGAGCAAGCTGCAGAACACAGAATGCCAGCTAATGTAGGCACCACCAACTTTAATGCGCCTTCAGAATCTTCTCACCCTAATAATCAAGATTGGTGCTGGCTTATATATTATGCTCCTTTATTTTGACAAGCGCACGAGGCACGCTTGGCTCCGAGGTTATGTCGCCACAAATAAATAAACAAAAGCTGGGACCTTGCAAAAGACACTGCTTGATTTATGCCTCTATTGGTTAGTCTTCCAAGCCCACCCGATCAAAAGAGGCTGCCGTAATTAATTGTGATCTCTCTCCCTCTGTAGCAAAGAGGGGTGAAGAGCAACAGTTGACGATGCTCCCAAAGTGGCACCTCAACCGTTCATCCTCCCAAACCGTTTTCATAGAAACGTAGAAAACCGACGACAGGGGGGAAAAAGAGCTTGGAATTCATCAAGTTCATCCTTTGAAGTTTCTTTGGTTTTTTTTGTTTCCTTTTAAATTTATTTATTTATTGGGGTTTATTCGTTGTTATTTTTATATTTTACTCGCTGATAACCCGGCGCTGCCTGGGTATTTATTTATCCTAATCCTGTATTAGACAAAAGAAAAAGCCTTAATTTCAG
Source organism: Rhabdophis nuchalis (assembly GCA_039707465.1). Lineage (NCBI taxonomy): Eukaryota > Metazoa > Chordata > Lepidosauria > Squamata > Natricidae > Rhabdophis > Rhabdophis nuchalis. Next base: position 114,025,991 of record CM077648.1, read on the forward strand.
TGACAATTACATTAGTTACAAATGTTTACCCTGTGCCCCCCAAAAACCATATGTTTGTCCTCAAAAATAATCAAAGCCTTGTTGAAAATGTCCGGACCAAATTTCTAATGTTGGATTGTGTAAAATGGCTTCTACTGTACAGCACAATAGAGTTGCCATAATAACGGCTTCACAGTACTCCACAAGGGGCCTCCCCCTTAACCAGAAGGAGGCCCCTTGTGAAGTACTGTGAAGCCGTTACTATGGCAACTCCACTGTGCTGTACAGTAGAAGCCATTTTACGGCAGTATGGTAGAAGCCATTTAAAGAACAACCGGATGTATCGTAACAGAACGCAAACCCCGGGGGGGGGGGGGTGTTAGGGTATCTTATCCCCACATTATTTGTTTCCAGAGACTAAGTCATCTGTGTACCAAGTTTGGTTGAAATTGCTCAAGGATGCGCTGCAGTGGTGGGTTTCAATTGTTTTTCCTACCGGTTTGCTTGTGTGCGTGCGACACTTCTGCGCATGCAGGTGAGTGGAGCCTCCTACCACCGCTACTCCCGGTTCGCCCTACCTGGGCCGAATCGGGAGCAACCCACCTCTGATGTGCTGGCTGAGAAATTCTGGGAGTTGAAGTCCACAAGTCTTAAAGTTGCCAAGGTTGGAGACCCCTGATTAAGAGGGACAAAAGAATCTCATGAATATAAAGAGTGGAATTACGTCTAACATCCAAGTTTATCAGAGCTGCCATTAGTGGTGGCCGTATCAACAACTGTACAGTGAAACCTATAGCTTGGTCTTCTTATTTCCATTTTAGGACGACGTGGCCCAGCCGTTGAATCTCTCAGCAAAGCCCAAGACCAACGACAGCAAGTCTCCCTCGTCACCTACTTCTCCTCACATGCCATCATTGAGAATAAACAGCGGGTGCAGCTCATTGAAATCTTCTGTGCCAGCAACGTTAGCTAGTCCATCATCCAGAGTCAACACAATAGGTAAGAAGGTTTATTTTGCTTGAAGTCAGCCATTCATAGCCTCTGGGCCTCTTAAGATGCCCCTCCTTCTCTCCCATATCCTGTGATTGGATCCCAAATATTTGAGTCATTTTTCAAGAGTTTGTGAAAAGATAAGATTGATTAAGGGAACCATTTGTTCCCTACAGCAGGGGTCTCCAACCTTTGCAACTTTAAGTCTGAAGGACTTCAGCTCCCAGACTTCTCCAGCCAGTTTTGCTGGCTGGAGTTGCAAAGGTTGGAGACCCCTGCCCTACAGAGCTCTAGAATATAACATATATTCAACAAGACAATTGTTGACGTGAGTTGTGATGGCTCTTGGTCAACGTTATAGTCAACTTTGCATGTAAAAGCCAAATAAATGTATGCTTGTAATATTGACATCCTAAATTGTAGCGCAGTGGCTCAGGTCGGCAGTTTAGCAGTTCAAATCCCTAGTGCCGCGCAACAGAGTGAGCTCCCATTACTGTTCGAAAGCACATAAAAATGCAAGTAGAAAAGCAGGGACCACCATTGGTGGGAAGGTAACAGCATTCCATGCACCTTCGGCGTTTAGTCATGCCGGCCACATGACCACGGAGACATCTTTGGACAGCGCTGGCTCTTCTCTTTGAAATGGATCTGAGCATCGCCCCCTAGAGTTGGGAATGACTAGCACATATGTGCGAGGGGAACCTTTTAAATTGTAAATTAACATTGATAGACTATTTTTCTTTCTCTCTTTCCTGTACTCAATATTCTAAGCCATCCAGATAATAGAAGGTCTAATTTTCAGACATATTACACAAATAAGAATGTATTGAAGCAACACAAATGTATTAAGATTCATATTGTTACAGATAGTCCTGGACTTAAGACCACAAGTGAACCCAAAATAATTTACTAAGTGAATTTTGACCCATTTGATGCCCGTTCTTACCAGTTGTTAAGTGAATCACTGCTCTTATTAAATTAGTAACATGGTTGTTAAGTGAATGGACTTTGCTGGTCAGATCAAAAGTGATTACTTGATCCTGGGACTGTGGAACCATCATAAATATGAGTCAGTTGGCCAGTGTCACATGACCAAGGGGATGCTGTAATGGTTGTAAGGGTGATAAATGGTCATAAATCACTTTTTTCTTTGTTGTAACTTCAAACGTTCATTAAACGAACTGTTAATACAACTGTTACCTGTATTAAATGGCCACTGTAGAGTATCATTTAAAAGAAATAGACTCATAAACAAACTGTTGTAAATCTATGATAAAAAATGGGGGAGGGAACCATCCCCACAAAATTCTGTTGAATTTTGGAGTTACAACTCTTGTAAAGACCTTGGAATGTCTTTCCGAGGACCCTTCCAACTCTATTATTGCATTTTAAGAATAATCAAATAATCAGTATTAATTTTAAGATGGGTGGACTTCAATTCTCCAAATTCCTCAGCTAGCATGGCTGGTTGGGGATTCTGGGAGTTGATGGCTGCACATCTTAAAGTTGCCAAGATTGAAAAATACTGCCCTAAATCAGGGGTGTCAAACTCAAGGCCTGGGGCCACATCCAGCTTGCGGGGTGCTTAGATCTGGCCCAAGGGTCCGCCCTGGCAACAAAGTGCCTCTGCCAGCAAAAATGGACCTTGGGAAGGCCGCCTTTCCGAGATCAGTTTTCACTGGCAGAAGATTGCAGGAAGCCGTTGCAGCTGAAAACGGAGCTCGGGAGCCTGTTTTCACTGGCAGAGCGCTCAGGCCACCACAGGTGCCCCCGACACAAGTGATGTCAAGCTGACCACACCCGCCTGGCTGTGCCCCCCTCCTCCCCAAGGACAAACAGAACCCTGATGAAGCCCTCAATGAAATCGAATTTGATACCCCTGATCTAAAGGATGAGAACATACGTAGGACTTACTCCCTGACCAGAGGTGATATTCAGCCGGTTCTGGTGAACCGGTAGTGCAAATTTTGAGTAGTTCGGAGAACCGGCAAATACCACCTCTGGCTGGCCCCGCCCCATCTATTTGATGCCTCCTGAATCCCAGCGGATCAACTGGGTCTTCTTCTATTGCCCTGCACAAGAGAACGGAGCAGGAAAGTGGATTAGTGGGGTGGGGAGGGAATGGGGATTTTGCCGTATCCTTCCCCTGCCACGCCCACCAAGCCACATCACACCCACCAAGCCACGCCCACAGAACCGGTAGTAAAAAAAATGTTTTGAATCCCATCACTGCCCCTGGCCCATCTACTCGAACAATCTAGTTCCAACAGGGATCAACCAACTTCACAAGGCAGACCTCTCGTCTCCCGCAAAATGGCCCTCAAAGGCAGCCCCACTGTCATCAAGGCCACTAGCCCCTGACCCCCCTGGCTTCCACGAATGAATGGGAAGACCCACAGCACTCTAAGCAACTTCGTCATTTTCCAGATACCATTTTCTCCTTTCCGATTCCCTGGCCTGTTCCCCCCACCCACCCACCCACCCATCTCCGATGTCGACATTTGGAATCCTTGCCATTTTCATCCTCCCCTTCCCCCGAAATGCAGATTTTGAAAAGGCTTTACCTGTAATGAGTGATAATGTAATTGGCTAAAAGCTGTGAGGATGACTGGAGTTGTAAAGGTCACTCTTGCAAGGAGAATTAATGTGTTATACCATTAATAAACCGCGGGGAAACTGTGGCCCAAAAGATAACATACTTAAGTTATTGTTAATGGCATAGACTTCATCACCATATATCTTTATAAGACAGATATAGAAAAGGACTTTTTGGGGTTGTAGAATGGATCATGGTGCGTGCTGCCTAGGATAATGGAGCCTGCACATTTCCTCTCCCTCCATACTGACACTTCCTCCTCACTGGTAACTACTTCGGGATTCTGGTTAACGGCTGATGATCGAAGTCAAATCCTTTGCCTGCTGCTCTTGACCAATACCAGCTACCTGTAGATACAGGTAGTCTGTTCTGACCTAGGCTTCCTGAAAGCATGGAGCAAATTCCTGATCCCGACAAAAACCCCTTTTATTAATGCACTGTGAATTCTGCTAATTCACATCCAGCAAAGTCTTTCAAGGGAGGATTTACGGTCACAGACCTTATCTGGTTTGGAGAACTGACAGGCTGATATCTGTAAAACTTGGCAAGGAGTCTCGGAGAGTCACGAACCAATTAAGCAAACTTATTGTCTCCTGTAAACTCCACTCCCCTGTCGCTCCTCTTTTATTTCCTCTGGGAGGGGCCATTCATTGTCCACCTGTGGCCTTACTCTCAAGTTGACCCCTGTTCTTTAGCTGTTCGCTTCGTCAGGCAGCTTTGCGCATGCACACCCTGGGAACAAGCTCCAGCTGTTCATCGGGCCTCACTGATGTCTGACTCTGAAGGCAGCTGATAACTGGCCTACGGCTCTGGCCCCCTCTCTGCCTCCGACACAGAGCCCTCATCAGAGCTGGTTTTGCCCTCCCGGAGGCTCAAAAAAAAACCCTCCAGAGCCTGGGGAAGGCAAAAACTCCCCCCACCACCACCATGGTGCAGGTAGCCGAGTAGACCATGTCCACCATGGCTTTGCCCACCCAGCAACCAGGCAGAGAACCAGTTGGTAAACATTTTCAATCCCACTCCTGTGCATGACATGCAAAGTTTGATCAACAGTGGTTAGTCATATTTGTGTTTGTGTGTTTCTCTTTTTGCATAGTTGTGCATTTGTCTGTGTGCGTTTTTCTATCAATGCAGAAAATGGGTTACTGCCATCACTAGGTTAAGCATTCTGGGAATGCAACCAGAATATCTGCTGCTGATGAGAAAACTGACTAGGGTTTTCTGTATGTCCCTGCTTTCCCTCAACTATTATTAAAATTGATCGTAGGGAGACAACTCATCAAATAGAAGATGGAATCTGAATGGATGACTTTGGGCCAATCACCAGGAGACAGTGAGTTCTAGTCCCACCTTAGGCATGAAAGCTAGCTGAATGGTGTTGGGCCAGTCACTGTCCTTGAGTTACTAATAAAGGCAGAGTAAACATCTAATAATAGGCACATGGCGGCTCAGTAGCTAAGATGCTGAGCTTGTCAATTAGAAAGGTTGGCAATTCGGTGGTTCGAATCCCTAGTGCTGCATAACGGAGTGAGCTCCCGTGACTTGTCCCAGCTTCTGCCAACCTAGCAGTTCAAAAGCACGTAAAACAATGCAAGTAGAAAAATAGGAACCACCTTTGGTGGGAAAGTAACAGCACTCCTAATGAAGCCTTCAGCGTTTAGTCATGCCGGCCACATGACCACAGAGACGTCTTCGGATAGCGCTGGCTCTTCGGCTTTGAAATGGAGATGAGCACCACCCCCTAGAGTCGGGAACAACTAGCAGATATGTGCAAGGGGAACTTTTACCTTGACCTAAACATCTAATACATCTATATTAATAAAAATGTAACAAGAGTTTGTTCAAAACCGCTAATCTGCTAAAGTACTGCACCGATCACTTCCAAATTTTCACACAATGTTCCTTTCAATTACGGCATCAATGATATATATAGATTGTGTAGATGTCACACCTGTGCCAGGTACACGCAACAGAAATGTAAAAAATTGTTTAAAAGGTAGGTAGATGGATACAGAGAGAGCAGTGGGCCACAGGTATTATGTCATCCTTTGTGACATAAAATACTCTGTCCATAAGATTCAAGCAGAAATACAGTAGGTAGGTAGGCAGCTATAGGGATAGAGAGAGGGAGGGAGAAATGCGGTAGGTAGGTAGGTAGGTAGGTAGGTAGGTGGAGAAATACAGTAGGTCGGTAGGTAGGTAGGTAGGTAGGTAGGTAGGTAGGTAGGTAGGTAGGTAGGTAGGGGGATAGAGAGGGAGAGGGAGAAATACAGTAGGTAGGTAGGTAGGTAGGTAGGTAGGTAGGTAGGTAGGTAGGTAGGTAGGTAGGTAGAGGGAGAGAGGGAGAAATACAGTAGGTAGGTAGGTAGGTAGGTAGGTAGGTAGGTAGGTAGGTAGAGGGATAGAGAGGGAGAGGGAGAAATACAGTAGGTAGGTAGGTAGGTAGGTAGGTAGGTAGAGGGAGAGAGGGAGAAATACAGTAGGTAGGTAGGTAGGTAGGTAGGTAGGTAGGTAGGTAGGTAGGTAGAGGGATAGAGAGGGGGAGGGAGAAATACAGTAGGTAGGTAGATAGATGGATAGAGAGAGGGGGAGGGAGAAATACAGTAGGTAGGTAGGTTGGGGGTTATACGGTGGTTGTGTGTATGTGTTTGTGTGTGCAGGTGTAGATCTACACACAGATTGGTTGGCTATTTAACCAGACTGGGCCACAGCAACGTGTGGCCGGGAACGGCTAGTAATAAATAAATAAAATAAATACACTTTTTTCATGCGCTGCAGAGATTGTTCAGTCCCTTGGGATTTATGAGAGCAGACCTAATCTGCTCATCCTTGATCTATTTATTTATTTTAGGAAATTTATATTCCTGCCTATTTGCACAAAATAGCTTCTCTGGGAACAGGCTAAACGGGCGCGTTGCAATCCAAAGGTTTAATTCTGCATTGTTGTCGAAAGAAGGGTAAGCCTGCAAAGAGAGTAGGATTGCCTGCTTTATCTGCAGATCCCAGGCCAAACGACGATCTTACATCTCATTCTCCGTCAGCCATAAAAGGATCTGCAGACGGCTTTCTTTTTCTCGCGGAAATTGGAAAGTTCTCCCAATCCTCGGTTTCTCTTTCTAAAGCAGGCTCGAACTGCCAGCTCTCTTGTCTTCCAAAACGATTTTAAAAAAGCATTTGAGGGGAGGATTAGAAAAAAGAAAAAAACAACAACCCACCACTCCTGCACACATGGTGGCAGCGATCCAAAGACTCTAGCCGGGGTTAGTCTGAACCAATGTGACACCAGTTCCCCTCTCACTCCTCCCTGCCAGGTTTCGGAGCGGTGCGCGTGGAGCCCGTGTTGCGCATTCTTTGGCAAGCGGCGGATCAGATAGAAGGCCCGAGCAGTACAACCAGGATGTGTAATCTGACATGATTAGACAAGGCTCTTTAGGAACACAACATTCATAATTGAGACAAAAGAAAAGAGTATTAATAACACTTCCCTAACACGGCAGTTAGCCATTTTATATTTCCTTTCTTTAATCTTGGTGTTTTTCAACAAATCATGGGATTTAATAGCATGTTTTGGCAGATTAGAGGATTTATAGCCCAGATGTTTTTTGTTCTAAAAATGGATTAGGGCGTAAAGTTTGCTGGAATCTATAAAACATGTTGAGGCAAGCCGGTCATTTTCCCTGTGATTAGAGGCAGCCTTCTGTCTCACAGCCCCACCATCTGTTACAATTCACCAATGGATCTGGTTAGATTTAGCCTCATGTCAAAAACAGAAGCCTCTTTTCCGGTCAATTTCATATTACAGTGGGTTTTTTCTTTCCAGGGCTTTTTTGTTTTTTTAAAAAAAAGGGTTTAAAAGAGAGAGAGAGAGAGAGAGAAAAGAAAGGAAGGAGACGCTCTAGTTTTCAAAGGATAAAAAGAAAAAAACCGGGGGATTGCGATGGGCAATCTTCGCTTCCAACGCACGTCGCACATCAACCGATCTGGCAGGGTGAGGTTTTTATCCCTAGCGCATGCATGCAGAGCTGCTCGTCTATCTATGGATGTCGTCAAGGGGGAATGAAACCGCCCCCCAAGGGATAGATTGGAAACAAAAGAGCATGTTGAAGCAAAGCTGGTAACGTGTGGAAAGCGAAGCGTTTCGGTTCCGACGAAAAGTATAGCTCGGCATGTGGAGCCTTGTGGGTGCGTGCAGGTGTGAGCGTACAGGTGTGAATCGCATGAAAAATGAACATTACGCCAAGACTTAGCAGACGGAGGATCGAGTTTAAACTCTCTTGGCTCCTTGAGGTAGCTGACGCGCAGGCGGGGTGGGTGGAGGGCTGCTTTTCACTGTGTTTGGCCACGCGCCCTCATCACCACTTTATTAATGTCTGGGAAGATTCTCGGCCCTCCAGATCAGCGGTCCCCAACCTGGTGGTCCGCGAGAAAATTTGGGGGGGGCGCAGAAAAATTGTTCGCATTTTTTTATATTGCACTAAACCAGGGGTCCTCAAACTACGGCCCCCGGGCCAGATACGTGCAATGAATGCTTGTGTTGTTGCAGAGAGTCTCCCCCTTCGGGGTCTTTTTGGGTGGGGTTTTGGGCAACTTAGGGTCTGCTTCGGCCTCCTGGTGGGGGGCTTTGGGCGAAGGCTGGAGGGAAGCGCCGCTGGTGGCGAAGAGCCAGAGGGCCTCGTTCCAGTAGGACTGCATCATGGCCTGGAACTGGCTGACCATCTCAGCCTGCTGGGCCTCCAGGCACCGGCACCTGGCCTTGCACTCCCACAGGTCTTCTCTCTGCGTTAGGTTGAAGTAGAGGACTGGGCCCTTTGGGAGAAGATGACAGTCAGGTTGCCCCCCACAATCTTGATTTTCTATTTTGCTGGTCTATGCCGCCCTGGGTCCTCTGTGGAGAAGGGCGGGATACAAATTTAAATAAATAAATAATAGAGATTGTTTGGAAAACTTTGGAATCTCAGTGGTGAGATTCAGCCAGTTCGCATCGGTTCTCCCGAAGTGGTGCATACTGGCTGAATCCCACCACTGAAGGTTTCCAAACTTGTTTGTTAGCTTTCTGGGTAGTTTGGCAAACTGGTTATTGGAAGAAATCATTAGGGCAGAGAACGGGTTGTTAAATTGCTTGAATCCCACCACTGTTTGACTTTCTGACCTGCCCTATGCTTGCCTTTCATGTAAATTTATTCTTCAATTGCTCATTACACTTCCAGGTTAATAAACTTCAAGAAAGACTTACATTTTTTCCTATAGGCCCAAGTTTTGGTGTGCTGTAATTCCTGCTTTTAAAAAAAAATTGTTTACTTGGCTGCAGGCAGACTTGCCTTGACAATGCTCCAAAGGATAAAATGGAGCATGAATCAATAAATAGATGAGTGGGATTAAGGTCATTTAATCCAGCATAAAGTTAGGAAAAGTAGCCAAGCAAATCCTTCTATGATTTGAAGTGACGAACAAGGCTTGTTTTCAAAGAGGTAGAAGTTAAGTTATTTGGTTTTTGGTTTTTTGAACTCTCAAGAGTGGGCAAACAAACCCCGATGGTGTCAGGGGAAACGAGAGGAGGAATGCTTGCTAAATCGTTGTTTCGATGTGGCTTGCTGAATCAACCATGAGCGGATGCGCACCACTTCCTAAGTCCTAAACAAATTATGCTGCAGCTTGGCCTAGTTTGTAGATCCAGCCATATACACACAAACACAGCTAAAGCTAAGTCTAGCTTTACTCCGATTCTCACTCTTCATCTGTATATTTGTTTGGTATTCTTATCTTTTTGGGTTTTCAAAACAAATCTGCATGAATGCATTAAACGGTTTTGTGCACATTTCTCATAGCAGCTGGATTTTTGCTCTCATTTTAACCTATTGCACAGATATAAAATGATTTCCTTTTACAGTTTTTTAAATGCCCCTTTTTTGGAGCCAGTAAATGCTAGATTTTTGGCATGGAAGCGTCTTGTGACTGGGATATATATCTGAAAGTCTAAAACAGCATCAAAATGAGAAAGGAATCTATTTCACATCCAATCCTGCATGCACTTCTTTGTTTAAATCCCAGTTCAGTTATTTTCTTCCATAAAACCATTAATTTGGGGTTAGGGGATTTATTTATTTTTTATTTTAACGTTTGGCATTTTATCCTTATTTGCCTCTGCTAACGATCTTCATTTTCTTTGCGTTCCTTTGCTTCACACCGATGCCAAATGCCAAATGAATTAACAGCTGCTGAAGGGAGAGTTTTGTTCATGAAACTCAAGTCTGAAATAAAAAATGTTAATCTTTAAGTCACCGGGACCCTTCCATCACTTAGCCACTGAGCAGGTTATCTAGTTGCATGTAGAGTAGGAATAATAGCAGGGATAGGATTCGAAAAGTTTAGCAACCGGTTCTCTGCCTGTGGGTGTGGCCACGGTGGGTGTGGCCTACTCAGCCTCCTGCACCACAACAGGGAGGTGGCCTCCCCCCAGGCTTTGGAGGCCCTCCGGAGATGGTAAATGGGGCCATTTCTGGACTTCCAGAACTTCTGGAGACCAGTACCGAGACGGCATTGGTCGCATTGGTGGATGATCTCTGGAGGGCTCGGGATAGGGGATGTTCCTCTATCCTGGTCCTATTAGACCTCTCAGCGGCTTTTGATACCATCGACCATGGTATCCTATTGCACCGACTGGAGGGGTTGGGGGTGGGAGGCACCATTTTATGGTGGTTCTCCTCCTCCTACCTCTCCGGTCGGTAGCAATTTGTGTTGGCAGGGGGGTAGAGGTCGACCTCGAGGCCCCTCATATGTGGGGTACCTCAGGGGTCGTATGTTTGTATCCATATTTTAATCACCTGTGCACTGCCCCGAATCCCTTATGGGAGAGGGCTGCAGTATATAAGTTTAATAAAATCTAAATCTAAATTTGTTTTGTGCCCTCCCAGAACCTCTACGCAGGCCCTGCACTCCGGGCTGCCCGGAGACTCCTGGGAGGGGAGAGGAGAAGTGGGCAGGGCCAGCCAATCCTTGCAACTACCATATGTAAAATTAGCATCGAGTTTGCCAGAACTGGTTAGAACCGGCTGAATCCCACCCTTGAATAATAGCCATAGCTGTTATAAACCACTTCACAGTGCTTTACAGCCCTCTTTAAGCAGTTTACAAATATCAACATATTACACCCAACAACATGGGTCCTCATTTTAGTGACCTTGGAAGGATGGAAAGCTGAGTCAACATTGAGCCAGTATGGATTGAACTCCTGGCAGTGGGCAGAGTTAGCTTGCAATACTGTATTCTAACCACTGTGCCGCCATGGCTCTTTTAATGGCTTATTGCCAAAATGAGAGAAATTCAGTATCTCTCATAGATTTCAAGGGTGTCAGCGTATATTCATGACCTGGAATACAGCTTAGTAACAAGGTCAGCTGATGGCAACTGAAACGTTTTGGAGCCTGGGCGTGGCTTAGCTCTGTAGCTCTGAGTCTGTGCTAGAACTAGAACTAGTCTGAACTCTGAACTAAACTGGAAACCAATCTCTCCTCCCTAGCACATTGGAAGAACCACTTTGGGGATTGTATATACGCCTGATGTGTTATTATGTCTATAAAGAGGTTATTGAATCCTGCTGAGTCAGTTATCTGTGTGTGCTTTATGCAGGGGTCTCCAACCTTTGCAACTTTAAGTCTGAAGGACTTCAGCTCCCAGAATTCTCCAGCCAGCTTTGCTGGCTGGAGAATTCTGGGACCTGAAGTCCTTCAGACTTAAAGTTGCAAAGGTTGGAGACCCCTGCTTTATGGATGTGATTGCTGCAACAAACTCTGATAAGGAGCAGTGTGAAAATGTTCTACCACAGAACATTCTGATCCAGGCTAACTCAAACATTCTGGAAGGGATCCATCCTCAAAACAAGCATAGCCGGGATCTCTTCCGGAAATGCAGAAAAGTCCATTTCATTAGTCAATATTCAATACAGGATATTTTGCATAACCATCACCTTCAGGAATCATTGGTTATTTTTCTTCTTCTTTGTAATGCATAAAAGTAGAGCAGTCCTCGAGTTCTTTTAGCGATCACTCAAGTTGCAAAGGAACAGAAAGCAATTGACCTATGACCATTTTTCAGACTTACGACTGTTGCAGCATCCCCATGGTCATGTGATCGATATTCAGAGTCTTGGAAACTGACTCATATTTATGATGGTTGCAGTGTCCGGGGGTCATGTGAGCACCTTTTGCGACCTTCTAATGAGCAAAATCAATGGGAAAGCCAGATTCACTTAATAATCATGTTACTAACTTAACAACTGCAGTGATCCACCTACCATCTGTTGCCAGAAAGGCCAGGAAATGGGGCAAAATTCACGTAACTCACTTAGCAACAGAAATCTCAGGCTCAATTTCGGTCGTAGGTTGAAGACATGTATATGTCTTCAACCTACGACTGAATCTATGTATCAAGTACATATTTGAGTGAAAGGAAGAGAAAAGAAATAAGCCATTATCTGGGTCTCCTTGTCAAGGGTTTCTTTCTTCATCCATCTCACTTTCTCAAACTTGAGTTTCCAGAGAAATTCCAGCAACACAATTTTCTGCTGGCGAGTTCAATGGGGCTGAATCCCAAGTATGGGAGTAGATCCATGTCCCAAAGGTGCTTTTTCAAGAGGCAACTGGACTTTCTGGTTTTTCTTTGAAGATGTTTTGCTTCTCATCCAAGAGGTTTCTTCAGCTCTGAAGATGAACTGAAGAAGCTTCTTGAGTGAGAAGGAAAACATCTTCAAAGAAAAAACAAGTACCGTATTTTTCAGAGTATAAGATGCACCTTCCCCCACCCCCCAAAAAAGAGCTTGGAAATGTTGGTGCGTCTTATATTCTGGGGGGGGGGGAAACCATTTTTAGCCTCCTGAAGCCCCGACCCTGTATCCCAAAAACAGAGGCTCTTTCGCCTTGCCTCAGCCCTCAGCAGCTCTCTGCAGACTTCAGCAGGTCTGGGGCAAGGCAAAAATGCCCCCATTTTTGAAAAACATGGGTGGAAAATGGGATGTTTTCTACAAAAAGGGAGGCTTTTTTGCCTTCCCTCAGCCCTCAGCAACCCTCTACAGCAGGGATGTCCAAACTTGGGAACTTTAAGACTTGTGGACTTCAACTCCCAGAATTCCCCAGCCAGCTATGCTGGCTGGGGAATTCTGGGAGTTGAAGTCCACAAGTCTTAAAGTTCCCAAGTTTGGACATCCCTGCTCTACAGCCTTCAGCAGCTGAAGCCTGCAGAGTGCTGCTGGGAGCTGAGGGAAGGCAAAAACTTTGTTTTCTTTCTTACCTCTTCAAAATCTTGGTGCGTCTTATACACCGGTGCATCTTATAGTCTGAAAAATATGGGTACGTCCAGTTGCCTCTTGAAAAAAAAAAAAGCATCTTTGGGACAACCATGACTTGGACGACTGAGAATCTCCATAGATGAGTAGATCCATGTTTCTCAACCTTGATAACTTTGAGAGGTGTGGACTTCAACTCCCAGAATTCCCCAGCCAGCATGGCCAGAATTCTAGGAATGGAAGTCCACAGGTCTCAAAAGTTGTCAACATTGTCGAAAGTTCTCAAAACACGGGAGTAGATAATTCCATCCTTCTTGTACCAATCGGCCATCCGTTCCCTCTTTGGTTTCAGTGTTTTCGCATTAAAATAAATTAAGCAAGGAGGTTGACCTGTCGTAATTTTCAGGGCGCCCATATGCCGCTAGAGAAAATATTTGAATGTTTTGACGATCATCATATTTCTGTTTATGCCCTCTTTTTGCCTTCTGCCTTCTTCCCAGATATCCTCTCCTCCATCACATCGTCAGGTTACTTAAATGATCACGATGCTGTTACCAAGGCGATTCAGGAAGCTCGGCAGATGAAAGAACAGCTGCGACGAGAACAGCAGGTGCTGGATGGAAAGGTGGCGGTTGCAAACAATTTGGGTTTAAACAACTGCAGGACAGATAAGGTGAGTATCCGAGGCCCTCCTTGAGCTCTGGTTGTGATGTTGTGCTCTTCAGTCCTGCCTTCTGGTACTTTGGGAAATAGATTAACCCCCTCTTCTTTGTGGCAGATATTGGAAGGCTGCTATCATGTCACCTCTAGACTTTCTCTTTGTTGTGAATATCACCTTTGGGAGACAGAAAGTTGTGCAGCTAGAGAAAACCCGTTGCTAGTATACACACGAATAGAGTCTCAGACACTGTTAGTAAAAACAAGTAGCTTTGCTGGTGTGTAAAACTAAAGTACTGCTTCACAAGCAGTGATAGTAGATAGTGAATCAAACAAAGTCCTTAACAAACAAACAATTGCTTACAGTCCCAATTCATAATTCTTCCTTCTTCAATCAATCAATGTCAGTCAGCAAGCGAGCAGAGAACGATCAAGCAGAGAGAGAGAATGAGCTCCCATGACTTCCTCTTATTGTGGAGATAATTACAGCTGCTGATTACATTCAACCATTTAAAGCAACAAAGACCATTTGTCATCATGGTCTATATATATATATTGCCTACCCAACACTAGGAGTATACTCCTAACACTCTTCATTAGAGTAGACATGCCCAGTTCATCATGTTTAATTAATATCATTTCTCCCGCGAGCCCCTGGTTTAGTTAAATTAATCCGGATTTAGTACGTTGTATGAAAGCAACGATGAAGTAGCTTGGAAGGGGGAGGTGCCTTGAGATATAACAGTTTTCCTATCTGGATATCCAAGACAGAAATCAAAGAAAAAACACATTTGTTTGGATTTTTTTTCCCCCTGTCCCTTTCTCCAAAATTCCCCACTGATCAGTTCATCGAAAGAATAACACGGGGAATTAATGACTGTGTTAATTAGAGAAACAGTGCTTGGATAGTGCTGGTATCATCAATAATCTTAGGAATAAGCGCAGTGGTAGCCGCAGCCACAGCAGCAATTGTGGCAATAATGAGGCAAGATTACAACTTTACAAATTGCAGCTCTGGAGCGCTTAGTCCCTAATATTTAGTTTGCACGTCCAAGATTAATTGGATGTCTAGGAAACTTAGAAAAGACCTGGAACTATTGACTCACCTTCAATTAAACAATCAGGATTATAAACAAGATGCAAGTTGCTTTCGTGCCCGCCGCATTGAGTAGCCAGTGACGGGAGCCACAACCGTCAGTGTTCTTGGCAATAATCTGGAATACTGTCTATACACTGATAAGCGGGAGTTGTTATTTGAACAAAGAGGCTTTGGGTCAAAGCAGAAATGGTTTACGCGACAGATAACATGTCTAGTTTATACAGTTTAATAGCAGCTGCCAGGGTGGTGTGGGACATCTAAAAGGGAAAATAAGTACCTTTTCTGATTCAGATCTACCCTGATTAATGGCAGTTTCGTCTCGGCTCCGGTTTGAGCCAGAAACCGAAAGCTTACAGGCACAAAGCTAGTTGGGAATAAATTCTGGGAATGTTTTTTTTTTTTTTCACCAACCTCCAGCAGGGAAGGAAATGTTTTCATTCCTTCCCTACTTGATGCAAATCCTTTTCCTTCTTCCCTTCTGAAACTGCTGTATTTTTCGGAGTATAAGACGCACCTTTTTCCCCTCAAAAAAGAGGCTGAAAATCTGGGTGCGTCTTATACACTGAATACAGCATTTTTTGGCCTCCCAAAACCCCGCCCCCTTCACCAAAATGGCTGAGCATAAACTTTAAGAGGATTCCAGAGTGCTCCTAGGAACTGGGGAGGGCAGAAATGAGTGAAAAACTGCCCGTTTTTTGTTCAATTTTGTGCCCCCCCCCCCAGCCCCCAGGAGCACTCTATAAGCCTCCTAAAGGCAATGCATGGCCTTTTCGGGGGGGGGGGTAGAAACAGGCCCGTTTTTTGCAAAAAATGGGCTGTTTTGGGGAGGTCTGCAGAGTGCAAAAACTTTTTTTTAATTTGCCTCTTCAAAACCCTGGTGTGTTTTATACTCCGGTGCATCTTATTCTCCGAAAAATATGGTAAATATTGAAAGGTAGCCCTCAGCTTACCACAGTTTACAGCTGCACTGAAAAAAGTGACTTACGACCATATTTCAAATTTATAACCGTTGCAAACTCCCCGTGGTTGGATGAATAACATGCAAATACTTAGCAGTTGACTCATATTTACGACGGCTGCAGTGCCACTGTCATCATGTGAGCCCCTTTTGCGAACATCTGTGTTCCTAATTTAACAACGGCAGTGATTCACTTAACAATAAAAGTTGTAATGGGAAAAACCCACTTAGCAACGGGAATGTTGGGCTCAATTGTGGCCGTAAGGCGAGGACTACCTGTACTGCACCATAGCACCAAATCTTCCTTATCTGGGGGCCCAGTGGGGCAACATTCATGGCAGGGGTGGAGTGGATTCCATCAGAGACTACTGCCAGTTCGCTCAGGGGCGTGCCGCATGTGTGTTTTGCGGGTGCATGCGCCGTATGATTAAACTTGCATATGTGTAGAAGCAAAAAAACAAGATGGCATTGCCTTAAGGGCGGGAGAAAACTGGTTCGGGAGTGTGGGAGGCCTGGGTCGCTGTGGGTTCCAGCAATCCAGGCCACCAAGCTACTACGCAAGTGTCATTTTGCCTCTTTATAAATCTATGGTGAGGCCTCATCTGGAGTATTGTGTACAGTTCTGGTCACCATACCTCCAGAAGGATATTATGGAAATGGAAAAGGTGCAGAGGAGGGCAACCAGAAGGATTAGGGGGCTGGAACACCTTCCTTACCATCTGAGGCTGCAACGGCTGGGCCTCTTCACTCTAGAACGACGGCGCCTGAGAGGTGACCTGATTGAAGTCTATCAAATCATGCACGGTGTGGACAAAGTAAAAGAGGAAAAACTGTTTTCCCTATCGCACAACACTAGAACTAGGGGGCACTCCATGAAACTTTTGATAGCTAGACCTCAAACAAATAAGAGGAAGTACTTTTTCACCCAGAGGTTCACTGGTCTATGGAACTCCCTGCCAGAAGAAGTGGTGACAGCTGTCAGCCTCGACACCTTTAAGAAAGGATGAGAGGAGTTCATGGAGAACAAGGGTATCAATGGCTATCATGATGGATGCCTAAGGACACCCTCCGGGTTGGAGCGATAGGCAGGATATCTCTCAATGCCATTTGCAGGGAATCATAAGCAGACATCTGCTTGGGATGACCCCGAAGCAAATGGGGAGCCTCTGTGTGAGACAGAATGCTGGACTGGATGGGCTGTGGCTTGTTCCAGCAAGGCTATTCTTATGTTCTTATGTACCACTTCGGCCGAACCAGGCCGAACCGGTGGGAACCCACCACTGATTTACAGGTTGCTTGCAGACTTCTCTTGCCTCTCTCTAGTTAACTTTGAGAAGGAGCTTCTGGGCTTAACTGATGCTTGATTGATTCAGCAGGGATCTTCCTGGGTTCTCCGTTCTGATTTGCGCTTTTAATGGCCGGTCTTATCATTCCCAGAGAGATAGCCTAATACACAAATCACAGTCCCTTCGCTGAGGAACCAGTGACTGGAGCAGGCATGCTAATTGTAATCAGAAGCAGCCCATATAATTACTTTCTCCCTCTCTTCAATTTCAGGATCCATGCGGTGTACAAGTTACAAGGCCCGGCTTCGTCCTAGCCCACCTAATTTCAAATCCCCAGTTACTTACGAGACCTCATCAAGCGACCTTGGGCTGGCCATAATTTCTGGCCTGACCTACCTCATGTGGTGATAGTGACACCACAAAGGGGGATTTTTTTTGTGTGGAAGGAAGGCGCGTGAGCGTGATAAATCGAATGTAGAACACGGTTTTTAAATATGTTCCGAACGTTTTAAGCCTATAAGGGAGAGTATTTATAGCTCAGGGTTGAAATGTGGGGCCCTTGGTGCTCTCTGAGCTTGGATGTTTTCTTGCAGGCGTTTCATTACCCAACTAGGTAATATCATCAGTGCAAGAAGGGAGTAGGGTTTGCTGTCTTTTTATATACAAGTGGCTTGCCCTGTCAGTATTGGTGGCAGCGTTCCTGGTTCCTTGTTTAGGCAGTTGTTTAGTGAGTAGGTAGCTTCTTGGTTCGAGGTATTGTTTACTGCCTAGTATTAATCCTACCTTTGCCTCTTCTGCATTATGCTGGGCAGGACTGGTTGGGTTTATTATTTATTTATTATTTACTAGCTGAATACCTGTGCTCTGCTCCAAAACTATGAGATTGGGCTTGATAAATCGACACTTACAGCTTGAAAATTAATGAGTAGTTACGAGATTGGCGTATCCTCTCCCCTTCTCTCCCTCAGGCTTGTCCCACAGAGGCCTCTCCTATCTTATCCCCTTCTCTCCCTCAGGCTGGCCCCATTGATCCTCTCCTCTCCCCTTCTCTCCCTCAGGCTTGTCCCACAGAGGCCTCTCCTATCTTATCCCCTTCTCTCCCTCAGGCTGGCCCCATTGATCCTCTCCTCTCCCCTTCTCTCTCTCAGGCTTGTCCCACAGAGGCCTCTCCTATCTTATCCCCTTCTCTCCCTCAGGCTGGCCCCATTGATCCTCTCCTCTCCCCTTCTCTCCCTCAGGCTTGTCCCACAGAGGCCTCTCCTATCTTATCCCCTTCTCTCCCTCAGGCTGGCCCCATTATCTAAACTCCCAGCCAGCATGGCAGATGAGTCATGCGCTGGCCACGCCCAAGTGGCAGTTGGAACAGAATTCTTTCCAGGTGGGCAGGGGGAGTAGAACCTCTAACTCCTTAGCGTCAGAACGTGTTAATAATAATATAAGAAATACTAATGATTTGATGGTCATTTCGAAAAATCCTTTCTTAGTGAGCACCTAGAAGCCAAGAGGAACGTACATGCCAAATTTCAAGTTTGTAGGCTTTACGGTTCTGGAAATGTCATGATATTGTGAGTGGCATTTCACTTTTATGTGTATAGACTTATCAAAGATTTAGATCTGACCCAATTTTTTATAGCGATTGGGCGTTTGATTTTTCATACTGGCCAACTGATGCTTATGAAATGTCAAGTCTGTGGGTTTAAATGCAAGTTGATTTAAAATTATCAATTGAACTAAATAATACTAATAATACATGATTTAAGCTGGGGAAGATATGGTCCTTTATTGCAGGAAGTCCTCGACTTATGACAGTTGGGTTAGCGACTGTTCAAAGTTACAATGGCACTGAAAAAAGTGACTTACGGCTGTTATTCACCCTTACGACCGTCATTGCATCCCCATGGTCACGTGATCCAAATTATGATGCTGGGCAACTGACTCATAATTATGACGGTTGCAGTGCCCCACGGTCATGTAATCCCCATTTTACGACCTTCTGGCAAGCAAAGTCAATGGGGAAGCCAGATTGACTTAGCAACCAAGTTACTAACTTAACAGGTGCCGTGATTCACTTAAGAACTGGTGGGCAAAACTCACTTAACGACAGAAATTTTGGGCTCAATTGTGGTCATGAGTCGAGGAACTACCTGCATTGAACTCCAGCCATAATCTACAGTAGAAGTTGGCTTACTGAAGATTATGGCTACAATAGGAAGCAAGGACTGAAGTCCAAGCAGACCTCCAATAAAATTATCATCTCTTCTGCACAGTGAGACCATATCTGAAGGTCTGGATTTCTCTCTCTGTGTCTGTATGTTATTTTCCCCCGAGGCTCCTTTGTGAAGTTTCCGAGCGATGGCTTTTTCTGCCCCTTGCTGAGTATGTGAATAGACTTATTGCTGCCACTTTCATAACACTGAAAATGGAGGTCTGTCACGCGGGAACAAAGGAAAATGATCCTGAAAATATTCTAACTGTAAAATGGCAGAATTGTGTTTTAAGGGTCCAGTTTGTGAGAGACGCAACTGTCGGTATTTTTTTTAGGTATAACTGGCTCCCTTCTGAGATAAATAGGTAGGTAGGTAGGGGTAGGGTAGGTAGGGAGAGAGAGAGAGAGAGAGAGATGGTGGGTAGGTGGGTAAGTAGGGTAGGTAGGGAGAGAGAGAGTAGGTAGGTAGGGGTAGGGTAGGGAGGGAGGGAGAGAGAGAGATGGTAGGTAGGTGGGTATGGTAGGGTAGGTAGGGAGAGAGAGAGAGATGGTAGGTGGGTAGGTAGGGTAGGTAGGGAGAGAGAGAGTAGGTAGGTAGGGGTAGGGTAGGTAGGGAGAGAGAGAGAGAGAGAGATGGTAGGTAGGTGGGTAGGGTAGCGTAGTGAGGGAGAGAGAGAGATGGTAGGTAGGTGGGTAGGTAGGAAGAGAGAGAGTAGGTAGGTAGGGGTAGGGTAGGTAGGTAGGGGGAGAGAGAGAGATGGTAGGTAGGTAGGTGGGTAGGTAGGGAGAGAGAGAGTAGGTAGGTAGGAGTAGGGTAGGGTAGGTAGGGGGAGAGAGAGAGATGGTAGGTAGGTGGGTAGGGTAGGTAGGGAGAGAGAGAGAGATGGTAGGTGGGTAGGGTAGGTAGGGAGAGAGAGAGAGAGAGAGAGATGGTAGGTAGGTAGGGTAGGTAGGGAGAGAGAGACAGTAGGTAGGTAGGGGTAGGGTAGGTAGGGAGAGAGAGAGAGATGGTAGGTGGGTAGGTAGGTAGGGAGAGAGAGAGAGTAGACAGACAGATAGAGCCATGCTACTAACTTAACAATTGCAGTGATTCGGTTAACAACTGTAGCAAGAAAGTTTGTAAAATGGGCAAAACGTAGCTGTCTTGCTTAGACATGGAAATTTTGGACTTGATTGTAGTCGTAAGTCGAGGGCTACGCAATCTGTATAGCAACCATTCAGGTTAACAAGGTTCCAAATGCTATGAGAGATCAGAAGTAACTGCAATTCTTTTGTTTCTGATTTTCTCCCCAGGTATAAATTTTGACCATTAGAAGATTATTTCCATCCTGTCCCTTATCTTTTTAGCCAAGTCTATCCTGGTTTTCCTACAGATTTATGTACTTATTTATAAATTCCGTTGAACATCTGTTGGAAGATTAGTTCTGCCAAACACTAGAAATAAGTTCTTCACTTGTGTTAGTGACATTTTTCTCTTTGATAAAATTGAGGGATTTGGTTTGGATGGAACTGGAGAAGGGCGGGTCCACAACTGGCTAGGTAACCACATTCAGAGCGCTGTTGGTTGTAGACATTGAGTTGGAGGCAGAGGTGATATTCAGCCAGCGGAAATTTTGAGATAGTTCGGAGAACCGGCAAATAGGCTGGGCCCGCCCCGCTGCCTTCCAGCTGATTTTCTTTTGTTGCCCTAAACAGGAGAACGAAGCTGGAAAGCAGAGTAGTGGGATGGGGAGGGAATGAGGATTTTGCAGTAACCTTCCCCCAGGAGTGGGGAGGGAATGGGGATTTTGCAGTATCCTTCCCTCAGGAGTGGGGAGGGAATGGGGATTTTGCAGTAACCTTCCCCCAGGAGTGCGGAGGGAATGGGGATTTTGCAGTATCCTTCCCCCAGGAATGGGGAGGGAATGGTATTTTGCAGTATCCTTCCCCCAGGAGTGGGGAGGGAATGGGGATTTTGCAGTAACCTTCCCCCAGGAATGGGGAGGGAATGGAGATTTTGCAGTATCCTTCCCCCAGGAATGGGTAGGGGATGGGATTTTGCAGTATCCTTGACCCCAGGAGTGGGGAGGGAATGGGGATTTTGCAGTATCCTTCCCCCAGGAATGGGGAGGGAATGGGGATTTTGCAGTACCCTTCTCCTGCCACGCTCACCAAGCCACACCACACCCACAAAGCCACACCCACAGAACCGGTAGTAAAAAAAATCTGAGTCCCACTACCGGTTGCATGGTGTATCTGCCATATCCTGCAGATCGTTCTTAGGGCCAGAATGAGTCCGCCTTTATATTAAAAATCTGGAGAACGGGAAGAATGGGCTACTTATCAAATATGGTGGTGACAAATTCAGATTGAGGCAATGTCATGTGTGTGTGGTGGGGGGAAATCCGATTGTAGTTCAGTCTGAACAAATTGAGCGTCTGGGCTAAGAAGAAGAAGATATCCATCAGCAAGGAGAAATGTAAGGTATGATATTTAGACAGGAAATATGTAGACACATGTACAAAGTGAGGGAATTCATGGTTTGAAACAGAGGTGGATTGCTGCTGGTTTGGCCCAGTTCGGCCAAATCGGTTGTGGCGGTGGTGGGAGGCTCCACCCACCCGCCCAGATGTTTTGCACATGCGCGAGTAAACCGGTAGTAAACTGGTTACAACCCACCACTGGTTTGGAAGCAATGAGATCTGGAACCCACCACTGGTTTTGCCCCATTTTACGACCTTCCGTGCCACCCTTTTTTAAGTGAGTCACTGCAGTTAGTAACACAGTTATAAAGTGAATCTGGCTTCCCGTTGACTTCGCTAGTTGGAAAGTCACAAAAAGGGATCACATGATCCCAGGACACTGGAACTGTCATAAATAGGAGCCAGTTGCCAGGCAGCTGAATTTGGATCCCGTGACCATGGAAGTCATAAGTGTGAAAAATGACCATAACTTTTTTTTTCAGCGCTGTTGTAACTTTGAAAACAATCATTAAACGAACGAGGACTACCTGTAGTTGATAAGGCCCATTGGAGAGGGTGAGAGTTCCCCATGGATTCAGGTGGGGCGGCATCTCTTCCACCCCATGGGGGTCCCCATTTTGTCACTCATAACCTCATAACTCCTGTATCTGTGATGTTTCCATATAGTTATCCACCTGTGAGCTTAATTTTGAGAAGAACCCATCACTGTAGAATAAGAAAAAATTGCTACCGTTTCAGCTGATTTTTCCCGAAAGGATCCCTGGAGATTAAAAAAGGATTGTCATAATAAATATCATACCCACTACATAAGATCAATTGGAGAGGTTGGGAGGAAGGGGAGTGCGGTGGGGGTGGGGGGTTAGCCACAGAAAAGGAACGACGAGTAAACAGCTGCAGAAAAGCAACACGTAAGGCAGTGGCAAAGCCATTTTGCGTGGCGAGAACTTGGTGGGTCAGATGTAAGACAAAATCGCGGTGAGCACAAAGGCATTTTATATTCAAATATTTAAGCATTCTTGAAAGGCTGCTTGGAGCTGAAATTCCTTTTTTTTTTTTTTTTTTTGCCTGCTCTAGGAGGTTTGACCTCGCAGCTAGATGCTAATGCGAAGTGACTCAAG
>CM077648.1:114051118-114071118 GCA_039707465.1 Rhabdophis nuchalis
AGAATATAAAGATGAGAGAATAGAAAATAGAATAGTATGAAGAAAATAGAATAGAAAATAGAAGATGAGACTATGAAGAGAATAGAATAGAGAATAGAATAGAATAGAATATGAAGAGTAGAATAGAAAATAGAATAGAATATGAAGAGAATAGAATAGAAAATAGAATAGAAGAGAATATGAAGAGAATAGAAAATAGAAGGGAAGATAATATGAATAGAATATGAAGAGAATAGAATAGAAAATAGAATATAAATAAAGATGAGAGAATAGAAAATAAAATAGAATATGAAAAGAATAGAATAGAAAATAGAAGATGAGAATATGAAGAGAATAGAATAGAAAATAGAAGATGAGAATATGAAGAGAATAGAATAGAAAATAGAAGATGAGAATATGAAGAGAATAGAATAGAAAATAGAAGATGAGAATATGAAGAGAATAGAATAGAAAATAGAATAGAATATGAAGAGAATAGAATAGAAAATAGAAGATGAGAATATGAAGAGAATAGAATAGAAAATAGAAGATGAGAATATGAAGAGAATAGAATAGAAAATAGAATAGAATATGAAGAGAAGAGAAGAGAAAATAGAAGATGAGAATATGAAGAGAATAGAATAGAAAATAGAATAGAATATGAAGAGAAGAGAAAGTAGAATAAATATGAATATAAGAGAATAGAAAATAGAATAGAATAGAATACAAAGAGAATAGAATAGAAAATAGAATATGAAGAGAATAGAATAGAATAGAAAATAGAAGAGAATATGAAGGTAAGAGAATAGAAAATAGAATAGAATGAATGGAATGGAATGGAATGGAATGGAGTAGAATAGAATAGAACCCCAGAGAAGCTTCCAAAGCAGCAACTGGATAGCATCAGCACTCTTCTGAAGACATATCTAACTCAATCTAGGCAAGGGACAGGCTGAAGGCCTACCCAGTTTGGTAAACAAGCCCCACACAAGGGTCAGCACAGCAGCCAAGGGGCTTCCAGCAACCTCAAATCAGTGCCTTCCTTCTGGCTCCTTTGGAATCAACCATAATGGCGCCATTTTTACCTTATGTGGATATATATATATATATACATTGAAGTCATCTGGTAAGAATTGTGGAGTGGTGTGGCGGCCTAGAGGTGGAGCTCTCTCCCCTCACACTCAGGAGACTGTGAGTTCGATCCTAGGTAGAGGCAAATATTTCTCTCTCTGGGCACATTGAGAATGTATCTGCTGAACAAACTTCCGCATTGGCGACAGGAAGGGCATCTGGCCATTAAAACACTCTGCTAGCTCCGTTCAGTTGCCCAGACTCTCAAGGGACTATGGGGGTTGTTAAAAGACGATGATGATGATCTGGTAAGAATTGTGGGATCAGCCCTAAAGCATCAATCCTTTGCAAAAACGAAATGGAGAATCACGCTTAGTTTTATTGAGCTGCTTGCTTGTGATCGTTTGCTGGAGAAAGGGAAGTCTTGTCATTTTAAATGCACAGACATAATTAATACAGCTTGGACTGAAATGTATTTTAATTTAATAAGACATTTACAAAAATCTCTCTTACTTTTCTTGGAAGAGTTTCAGCCCAAGCGAGAAACATGTGAATGATTTCTGTTTTTCTGCTTCCTTGGTAACCTGGGGACACGGTTCTATTTATAATTGTCACCTCAGATTAATTATAATTTGATACTGGCTGTATCTAAACAAAAATAACTTTAAAAAAAAAAAAACAGTCCCTCTGCCTCCAATAGTGCACATTAACACCCAGAGGAAATACAGCTTGGGCATGTTACAAATATGTTGCTTTACCCTTTCTAAAGCTGCAAATATCTACTTTTCCATAGTGCCTGATGATGACTACAAATCAAGCCGTTTGCATGTTTAAAAATGTGGGTTTTTTAAAATCCACATTAGGAAATTGGATTCTTTGTACCGTATTTTTCTGAATATAAGACGCACCAAGGTTTTGAAGAGGCAATTTTTTTTTTAATGAACTCTGCAGGACCCCCCCCCCCTCCAAAACGGCCCGTTTTTTGCAAAAATGGGTGTGGTTTTTTTTTTTTTTTTTTTTAAGGGCATGGATAGCCTTTAGGAAGCTTGTAGAGTGCTCCTGGGGGCTGGGGGGGGGCTAAAATTGAGCAAAAATGGGCTGTTTTTCACTCATTTCTACCCTTCTCAGCCCCCAGGAGCACTCTGGAAGCCTCCTAAAGGCTCTGCACGGCCATTTTGGTGAAGGGGGAGGGGTTTCCGGAGGCCAAAAATGCTGCATTCCGTGTATAAGACGCACCCAGATTTTCAGCCTCTTTTTTGAGGGGAAAAAGGTGCATCTTATACTCCGAAAAATATGGTAAGTGAATCAGTCTTACCCTTAATGGTCCTCCTCCATATTCTCAGGGCAATGGATGGCTGTGCAACATGGGCTCTTTTCAATAGTAGTCGGGCAGGAGACCAATTTCGTTGTTTTTATTTTATACAATGACAATAAAGACTATGCTCTACCATGGAATTGGTGGGGTCTTTGGTGCCTTCTAAGCTCAGTTGTTTTCTTGGAGTCATTTCATTACCAAACTAGGTAACAGCATCAGTGTTAACAAGGGAGCAGGGAGAGCAACCTTATTCTCTTTCTAGCCCTGATGATGTTGCTTAGTTTGGTACTGAAACATCTGCAAAAAAAACAACAACCCACCAAGCTCAGAGAGCTTCAGGGACCCCACAGTTCAACCCCGAGCTACAAATATTCTCTTCTATTGGTACCATGGAATTTACAATACAATACAATAGCAAAGTTGGAAGGGACCTTGGAGGTCTTCTAGTCCAACCCCCTGCCTAGGCAGGAAACCCTATACTGGTTCAGACAAATGGCTATCCAACATCTTCTTAAAGACTTCCAGTGTTGGGGCATTCACAACTTCTGGAGGCAAATTGTTCCACTAATTGTTCTGACTGTCAGGAAATTTCTCCTCAGTTCTAAGTTGCTTTTCTCCTGGATTAGTTTCCACCCATTGCTTCTTGTTCTACCCTCTGGTGCCTTGGAGAATAGCTTGACTCCCTCTTCTTTGTGGCAACCCCTGAGATATTGGAACACTGCTATCCTGTCTCCCCTAGTCCTTCTTTTCATTAAACTAGACATACCCAGTTCCTGCAACCGTTCTTCATAGGTTTTAGCCTCCAGTCCCCTAATCATCTTGGTTGCTCTTCTCTGCACTCTTTCCAGAGTCTTCACATCTTTTCTACATCATGGCGACCAAAACTGAATGCCGTATTCCAAGTATTCCAAGGCCTTATAAAGTGGTATTAACCCTTCACGTGATCTTGAGTCTTATAGGTAGGCTGGCCCAGTCTTTCTTAATGCGCACCAGATATCTGCTGGGGGCAGGGAGCTGCTTTCTGCCTTTAAAAACACGTTTCTCCTGTAGGGAAATATAATATTTCTGCCTTTTTAAATATTTCTCAAAACACTTCATTCTTCTAGGAGGGGTGACTTCCCTCGCCTCTTTCCTTCCTCAGCAACCCTCCTCTTTTCCTTTCTCTTTAAAGAGTGAGCTGGGTTTAAAATGACAGTGAGCGATGCTGACTTAATGTAGATGTTTAATAATGTAAAAAAAAAAGCAGCATTTCAATCCTTGAGATAGTTGCAAATGCCGGGTGGCAGTCCTGTGATAATTTCGCATCTATCATGTTTTGATGCTTCTCCAGCTGCCTGATGGATGGGGATGAGCAGTGCTAACTGTGTAATTTCCCCCAGCACAGGGAATAATTCGGCCTTGGGAAAGAAGCTAAGAGGCCTGGTTTTACAAGAGTTTCTGATCTCCAAAGCCGATTGGCCCAGGATATTTTAAAACTCAAATCCCTTCCTAAAATTGCCAGAGGTGGAATACAATATGCCTGGCAAAAGAAAGTGTTAAATTGCTGAATGGATGTCGGTTGCACAATATTTTTCTTGCATGGAACTTACATTTTCTTTAGAGCATTTGCATTCAAGTATTAGATTTGTTCCAAGCGCATGGATTTTCTCTTTCTTTCTTTCTTTCTTTCTTTCTTTCTTTCTTTCTTTCTTTCTTTCTTTCTTTCTTTCTTTCTTTCCTTCCTTCCTCCCTTCCTTCCTTCCTTTTTCTTCCTTCCTTCCTTCCTTCCTTTTTCATTCTTTTTCTTTCTTTTTTCTTTCTTTCACTCTTTCTTTCTCTCTTTCTCTTTCCTTTTTCTTTCTCTCTTTCTTTTCCTCTCTTTTCTCTTTTCCTTTCTCTCTCTTTCTCTCTCATGGAGGAACGTTCTCTTCCACAGTTTCAGGCAGAGGGCAAGAAAGGGGTGGGCACGCACACTTTGCCACAAGTAAATGTGGCAAAAACTTCAGACTGGACCAAGTGTGCCGTTTTTGCCACCCTTACTTAGAGTTACCTAGCATCCCAAAGTTGAAAGGAATCACTGAATCCTACAACAGATTAATGCCTCTTTGGGAAATGGGATTTCCCATTCAGTGAAAGAGTCTCCACAGTTCCCCAGATAATTAGTTCTACCCTCTGCAGAGGAACCTTTGTTATAACTTTTAAAGAAAAATCAATCAGAATCCGCTTTCTGATTTATTTATTTATTTTATTTTATTAAATTTATACCCCACCCTTCTCCTTGTTAGGACCCAGGGCGGCGCACAGGGATGTTAAAATACATACAAAATATATAAAATATATAAAATTTAAAATACTTATTCTAATAAAAAAACCCTGCGCTAAAAACCGAATTAAAATCCCAAGTTTAAAAACTATCTAATAGTCAGTATGGAGGTTACGCTAGGCCGGCTAGATGAAATAGGTGTGTCTTCAGACACTTGCGGAAGAGGCGGAGGTCGGAGATGGTGCGGAGTTCAGGGGGTAGGTCGTTCCAGAGGGCTGGGCCCGCCACAGAGAAGGCTCTCCCCCTGGGTGTCGCCAGTCGGCATTGTCCAGCCGACGGCACCCTGAGGAGGCCCTCTCTGTGGGAGCGTATCGGTCTGAGGGATGTATGGGGCAGGAGGCGGTCTCGCATATAACTAGGCCCCGAGCCATGGAGCGCTTTAAAGATGGTCGTTAAAACCTTGAAGCGCACCCGAAAGACCACAGGAAGCCAGTGCAGCTCGCGCAGGATAGGTGTTATGTGGGAGTGTCTAGGCACTCCCGTAATCACCCGCGCGGCTGCGTTCTGGACTAGCTGCAGCTTTCGGGTGCACCTCAAGGGGAGCCCCATGTAGAGAGCATTACAGTAGTCGAGTCGAGAGGTGACGAGTGCTTGAGTGACTGTGCGTAAGGCACAGTCGGCTGGGACTCGGGAGGCAGGAAACAGATGGGGCGGAGCTATCTAGAGGTGATATTTGCCGGTTCTCCAAACATGGTGCTAGGGATTTGAAATGCCAACCTTTCTGATCAACAAGCTCAAGGTCTTAGTCATTGAGCCACCGTGTCCCTTTCTCTTTGATTAGTTCCCATCCATTGTTTCTTGTCATGATAGCAGTGTTCCAATATTTGAGGGGCTGCCACGGAGAGGAAGGGGCCAAGCGATTTTCCCAAGCACCTGAAGGCCAAACAAGGAATAATGGATGGAAACCAATCAAGGAGAGATTCAACCTGGAAATAAGGAGAAGTTTTCTGACAGTGAGAACAATCAACCCATGGACCAGAAGTTGCCTTCGGAAGTTGTGGGGGCTTCATCACTTGAGTTTTTCAAGAACAGATTGGACTGCCCTTTGTCAGAAATGGTGTAGGGCAGTGATGGTGAACCTTTTTGGAACCGAATGCCCAAACCATGTGTGTGCTGGAGCACCGGAAACCCAAAGACCAGCTGACTGGCATGTGCATGCCTGTTTTTTGGCTATTTTGGGGGCTGTTTTCAGGCTATTTTTCGGGCTAATTTCCAGCTGGGTTTTGGTCAAAAAACAGCTCAAAAAACAAAATTCCCTGAAAAACAGTTTGGAAAATGCCCCCAAAACAGGCCATTTTTCAGGGAATTTTCATGCCTTTTTTCTCGAGCCGTTCTTGACCCAAAAAACAGCTGAAAGACCGCCTGGAAAACAGCCTCCAAAATGGCCACATGCACGCCCTAAACCAGAAAAGCAGCTGGTGATGGCACGCGTGCCCACATAGGTTCGCCATCACAGGTGTAGGGTCTCCTGCTTGAGCAGGGGGTTGGACTAGATGACCTATAAGGTCCCTTCCATCCCTGTTAATCTGTTCAATCTTTCTCGCTTACATCCAGATTTCATTCTGAAGAGTTGTCTCTTTGGCTCCATGCTCCTGAGTTGTGATTTTGCTCCCCTGCTTAAAGGAATTTGTGCTACTCTTATTAATTAATTAATTATTTTATTTTATTTTATTTTATTAAATTTATACCCCGCCCTTCTCCAAAAGGACCCAGGGCGGCGCACAGGAATTTAAAATACAATACAAAATCAAGTAAAAAATTTAAAAAACTTATTTTATACCCATCCTGCGCTGATGTCTTATTAAGCTTTCTTCGAAATCCTTCCCAGGGTGGTTTTTCCTCTCTCTCTCTCTCTCTCCTAAGAATAGAACATTCCTCTTTGCCTTTTAAACTTTTTGGAGGGAGAAACTTTTGGTGATCCGCCCACGGGAATGTCTTTGCCACCCTGAGTTTTTCCGTGTTGGCACATCATATGTGATCTGGCAGTGGGACCCACAGTTGGGTAGAGAAGATGGCGGGGCAAAGTGTACGATCTGCTTTACGTTCATGCTATCAATGGTGGCAGACAGCTTGTAACAACAACACGTCAACCGGAAGGTTGGATATTATATCATCACCCATCCATCACGTTGAATGTCAACTCTTCAGCAGGCCCAATCAGCAGCTTTCGTGGCTTTGTTAACATGAAAAAGGAGCCGTTTATTTGAAGAGCTGCTGTACGGTTTTGATCTTCCCTCGTCTTTCATTGTGTTGTGGCTTTTTCCCTAAAATAAAAAGAAAGAGAGAGAGAGGGGGAGAGAGAGAGAGAGAGAGAGAGAGAGAGAGAGAGTGGAGGGGGTAGAGCAAATGAAAATAGATGTCAAGTTGATGCAGTACCAAGATCGAGGTTGTGTTTTTTTTCCATCAGCTCTAAACATTTTGATTTGTTTTGAGCTTAAATCTTTACTCCCTTTTGTACTGCTATTGGGGTTTTTATTTTTCTTTTCTTTATGCCATTTGGGTTTTTTTCCCCCAGCATTTGTGCATATTTACGACCTCTGCGTTTGATGGCTACATGCCTTGTTTTCACAGATGGTCAGTGGAAGGGGTTTTTCCCCCCTCTCTTCCCTCCTATTCAGTGTAACTTGCATTTTGATTTTGCTATATTTGTCACACTGCCACTGCTCACAGCTAGTAAGTGCCCACGCGCATGGTAGGGACTGAGGATTGGAGTGTGTGTGTCTGTGTGTGTGTGTGTGTTCATTTTCCTGATTTCCAACAGACACCTTTATTTTCTTTGCATAAAGCAAACTTTTCAAAAAAAGAAAAACGGAGGGGGGTCTCCGACAATCTATATTGGCCCACGTTTCGGCTTGTTTATTTAGCCTCTCCCATCCCTGGGGCACTAATAACCCCCTTTTTTTTTTAAACAATAATTTTAAAAAAAAACCGGAGAAGGAAAATACATAGAAGAAATGGATAGGGAATCAGAAGGAACTGGTCTTTTCCTTCCATCAGAGGCATTTTTAGAGAGGACCAAAAAAGGAAAAAGAAAAAAATAAGACGTCACAGTGGCTGCTTAAAACTCCCTGCTGATTCAGATATCTTTATCCAGAATTAAGGCAACATCTGAATGGCCTTGGCATTTTGAAAACCTAAAAAAAAACCCTCTGTCAGCATGGGTTTACTGTAATTAAAACAGTTGTGGAGTGGAGTGGAATGGAGTAGAGTAGAGTAGAGTAGAGTAGAGTATTTATTTTATTTTATTATTTTATTTTTATTTTATTTTTCGAATTTATACCCCACCCTTCTCCTTGTTAGGACTCAGGGCGGCGCACAGGCATTATTAAAACCATAACAAAAACAATATACACTATTAAAAACATAATAAATTAAGTTAAAACCCGTGCTAAAAACCCTTTAAAACCCTAAAAATTAAAATTTATAAATATAGTAGAGTAGAGTAGGGTAGGATCAAATAGAATAGAATAAAATAGAATAGAATAGAATAGAATAGAATTCTTTATTGGCCAAGTGTGATTGGACACACTGGCTAAACAATCAATAATGGTTTGTTTTTTTAGGGTGTCGCTGATTTTTCTTCCTCTTGATCTGTGTCTTCCTGCATTCCCTTCCCTTCTCCCCTCTCGGAGCATTCTTTGTTATGCCATCTAGGGCAATAGATTAGAAGCTGGTAGAGTGGAAGGAGGGTTTTGGCATCCCTTTCGCAAGCTGTCAGTCTATCACCTTCTGCCGTCAGTTGGAAATAGTTGAATGGCAGGCGACATCTAGCAATCCTTGTTCAGAAACATGCCATGGGTGGGAGGGGTAATTAAGACCAACCCTTTCCTTCCAAAAATTCCTCTGCTTTTCTGGACTCTAGAATGGTGTATTTAAAAGATGGATGCATTCGGTCCATTATTTTCTTTTTGACAAATCAGCGACGAATCATGCCTTGGACTGCCTTAAGTGTGTATCAGACTTCACCACAAAGCCATGTGATGCCTCACGGAATGGAATGGAATAAAACAGAAGAGAGTAGAGTGGAGTGGAGTGGAGTGGAATGGAATGGAATGGAATAGAATAGAATAGAATAGAATAGAATAGAATAGAATAGAATAGAATAGAATAGAATAGATGCAGAAACAATTAATAGAATAGAATAGAATAACAAATAATGGCATGGAATGGAATGGAATAGAATAGAGAAACAAATAATGGAATGGAATAGAATAGAATAGAATAGAATAGATGCAGAAACAATTAATAGAATAGAATAGAATAGAATAACAAATAATGGAATGGAATGGAATGGAATAGAATAGAATAGAGAAACAAATAATGGAATGGAATGGAATAGAATAGAATAACAAATAATGGAATGGAATGGAATGGAATAGAATAGAATAGAGAAACAAATAATGGAATGGAATGGAATGGAATAGAATAGAATAACAAATAATGGAATGGAATGGAATAGAATAGAGAAACAAATAATGGAATGGAATAGAATAGAATAGAATAGATGCAGAAACAATTAATAGAATAGAATAGAATAGAATAGAATAACAAATAATGGAATGGAATGCAATGAAATGGAATAGAATAGAATAGAGAAACAAATAATGGAATGGAATGGAATGGAATGGAATAGAATAGAATAGAATAATTTATTGGCCAAGTGTGATTGGACACACAAGGAATTTGTCTTTGGTGCCAATGCTCTCCGTGTACATAAAAAGACAAGATACATTCGTCAAGAATCATAAGGTACCACACTTAATTATAGTTTTAGGGTACAAATAAGCAATCAGGAAATCGTGAGGTCCACGATAGACAGTTTGTGGTTAAAGCTATGGGGTTAGAGGAAGGAACATCGGAGTCAGGTAGACCATTCCAGGCGTTGACCACTGTTGCTGAAGTCGCATTTTCTGCAATCGAGTTTGGAGCGGTTCACCTTGAGTTTGCATTGATTGTTTGCCCGTGTATTATTGTGGTTGGAGCTGAAGAGGTCAATGACAGGTAAGACGTTGTAGCAGACAATTTTGTGTACTGTGCTTAGGTCAGACCACAGGCGACGTAGTTCCAGATTGTCCAAGCCCAAAATTTCAAGCCTGGTGGTGTAAGGGATTCTATTGTGAGTAAAGGAGTGGAGGACTCTTCTCGTGAAATACCTCTGGACCTGATCAATCGTATTAATGTCCAATGTACAGTGTGGATTCCAAGCAGACGAGCTGTTTCTGAGAATTGGTCTTGTGAGTAAACTACTCAGGATTTCACATGCTCCTGTTGTACAGCGTTTGTTAATGCTTTCTGCATCAACAGGAAGTCTTGTAAGTAGTTGCAGGTGTCTATTTGTAAGCCAACAAGACCTCAAAACAATGTCACGGACCCAAGGAGCAAATAATTCCTGCCTTTTTATGATTATTACTAGCAGTTCCCGGCCACGCGTTGCTTTGTCCCAGTCTGGTTAAATGGCCAACCAATCTGTGTGAAGATCTACACCTGCACACACAAACACATACACACAACCACCGTATAACCCCCAACCTACCTACCTCTCCCTCTCTCCCTCTACCTACCTACCTACTTTGAAGTGGAGAAGGGTTCCATGTGAACAGCAGTTGAACATGGGTCAGTCGGTCCCGAGAGATAGGCGAGTGCCGTTCTGAAAGGACGGGCGATGGCCTCCGTCAACCTCGGCCTCTCTCTCTCTATCCCTCTACTGTATTTCTCCCTCTCTCTCTCTATCCCTCTACCTACCTACCTACCTACTGTATTTCTCCCTCTCTCTATCCCTCTACCTACCTACCTACCTACTGTATTTCTCCCTCTCTCTCTCTATCCCTCTACCTACCTACCTACCTGCCTACTTACCTACCTACCTACTGTATTTCTCCCTCTCTCTATCCCTCTACCCACCTACCTACCGTATTTCTCCCTCTCTCTATCCCTCTACCTACCTACTGTATTTCTCCCTCTCTCTATCCCTCTACCTACCTACCTACTGTATTTCTCCCTCTCTTTATCCCTCTACCTACCTACCTACCTACTGTATGTCTCCCTCTCTCTATCCCTCTACCCACCTACCTACCTACTGTATTTCTCCCTCTCTCTATCCCTCTACCTACCTACTGTATTTCTCCATCTCTCTATCCCTCTACCTACCTACCTACCTACCTACTGTATTTCTCCCTCTCTCTCTATCCACCTACCTACCTATCTACCTACTGTATTCTCCCCCCCTTCTCTCTCTCTATCCCTTTAGCTGCCTACCTACCTACCTACTGTATTTCTCCTTGAATCTTATGGACAGAGTATTATGACATTTTGTATTATGTCATCCTGTGGCTCACTGCTCTCTCTGTATCCATCTACCTACATTTTTCACATTGGTGTGACATCTACACAATCTATATATATATCATTGGTGCCATATTTGTAAGGAACGTTGTGTGAAAATTTGGAAGCGATCAGTGCAGTACTTTCGGAGATTACCTGTTTTGAACAAACTCATAGTTACATTTTTATTTATTTATTTATATAGATTATGAGGATCATTATGAGGATCTCAGCGTAGACTGGTCAATTTCCAGAGACAATCAGCTAATCCTGGTTGGCAACAGAACTGAAAGAGTTCAGTATCACCCAAGCAAAAGCAGTCTTGAATTTCCTAAAGGATCCAAGCCAAAGGCCCTGAGAGTGTTACCATAAAGGCCTTGAGAAAAATAAAATGTGCCGTTCCTTTAACATGTTCCAGAGAAGCCATGCGGGTGATAGAATGGATGTCGAGCCATGTCTGACATGCGCAGCATGGCTAAGTAACTGAGTCACTCCATTGTTTAGTAAACAATTACCAGCAAAGCGCAGCCTGGGTCTTGACCTCCTGTTTACAAGAAAGTGACGACTGCCTATCCTGTGTGGGCTGCAATTTTCTTTCTTTCTTTCTTTCTTTCTTTCTTTCTTTCTTTCTTTCTTTCTTTCTTGCTTTCTTGCTTTCTTGCTTTCTTTCTTTTTTCCTTCCTTCCTTCCTTCCTTCCTTCCTTCCTTCCTTCCTTCCTTCCTTCCTTTCTTGCTGCAGGCCACTGCTTCAACGAGAAGCAGTTAACCCTTCCGTGTCAAAGGTTTTTTCTGACATTTGCCATCTCGGCA
This sequence comes from Rhabdophis nuchalis, assembly GCA_039707465.1. Taxonomy (NCBI): domain Eukaryota; kingdom Metazoa; phylum Chordata; class Lepidosauria; order Squamata; family Natricidae; genus Rhabdophis; species Rhabdophis nuchalis. Next base: position 114,062,917 of record CM077648.1, read on the forward strand.
AGAGGACAGAAGCCAGGTGGATCCTTTCTACATTAAAGCTTAAGCTTTAATGTACAGCATATGCAGCTGTGATATTTGTCTGTCTGTCTGTCTGCCTGTCATCCATTCATCCATCCATCTATCTATCTCACTTATCTATTCTCTCATCTAGCAATCGTTTATTAATTATCTATTACCTTTCTCTCATCTAACATCTGCATCTATCTAACTATCTATCTATCTATCTATCTATCTATCTATCTATCTACCTATCATCCATCCATCCATCCATCCATCATCTATCTACCTACCTACCTATCTCACCTATCTATTCTCTCATCTAGCAATCGTTTATTAATTATCTATTACCTTTCTCTCATCTAACATCTGCATCTATCTATCTATCTATCTATCTATCTACCTATCATCCATCCATCCATCCATCATCTATCTACCTACCTACCTATCTCACCTATCTATTCTCTCATCTATCAATCATTTAATAATTATCTATCATCCTTCTCTCATCTAATATCTGTCTATATCTATCTATCTACCTACTATCCATCCATCCATCCATCCATCCATAATGATCCTGTCTGTCTGTCTATCTTTCTATCTATCTATCTATCTATCTATCTATCTATCTATCTATCTATCTATCTATCTTCTGTCATGATCCTGTATCTCTATATCCATCCATCCAACTATCTATCTATCCATCATAATTTCTCTCTCTGTGTGTCTTTTCTATCATCTATCTATCATGATCCTCTATCTCTATATCCATCCATCGTTCTATCTATCTACCTATCTATTTATCCATCCATCCTTTACCGATTTATTTAATTTATGCCATTCCCTATCTCACAAGACATAAAAACATGCCAGAAACATAGAACAAAGTAAAAACCAACAACTCAAATACCTATAGACAAAAGAAATGTAATACACTCCTAACAATATAATGTAACCGAGCCCCTAATATCCCATCTGGAAAAAAAAAGGTCGTATTGGAAGAACCCTGAGAGCTGTGATTTCACACCAAAATATCTGTTAAGGCTACATCCTTGAAATTGTGCGACACATTAAACTTAGTTCGATTTAACCTGGCGCATTGCAGAACTGCTTGCCTCCAGAAGTTGCGAACACTGGAGGTTTTTAAGAAGGGATTGGACAGCCATTTGTGCAAAATGGTCTACGATCTCCTGCTTGAGCAGGGGGTTGGACTAGAAGACCTTCAGGGTCCCTTCCAACTCTGTTATTCTGTTATATTGTTCAGTGGCTTACCCTTTCAGGGTAAAAGTGTAAAATGGATTGCATTTAGCAATCAATCAAACATCTGTCAAGTGCATTTGTGATGCGTTCCATATTTTATTCCATATGGCCCCTCCACCCCACCCCACCCCACCCCATCCAAGTCATTTGGAGTCAGCCAGCATGCAAATTTAATAATAAATAAATAATAAAACTCCGTCCTTTTCAAATACTTTTAATATCAAAGGTCAGCTATGTCGTTGCCTTTGTCAAGCTTTACCTTCATCATAATTCTCTTCTCAGGAGTGATATCTCATCTTCTATAAATGAGAGAAAATTTCTATTTTGAAGAAAAGTTGTTCAGGAAAAGCTTAATTAAAATGTATAGCATAGCATAGCATAGCATAGCATAGAAATGAAGAAGAGTAGAATAGAGTAGAATAGAGTAGAAATAGAATAGAATAGAATCGAATAGAATCTATAGGGCATAACACATGAATATTTAGAATAGAATAGAACAGAATAGAATATTCCTCTTTCTTTCTTTCTCTCTTCTCTCTCTCCCTCTTCCTCTCTCTCTTCCCCTCTCCCTCCCTCTCTTTCTCTCTCTTCCCACTCTCTCTCCCTCCCTCTCTCTTTCCCTCTTCTTCTCTCTGTCTCTCTCCCTCTTCCCCTTTCCCTCCCTCCCTCCTCTCCCTCGCTCCTTCCCCCTCTCTTTCTCTTCCCCCCCTCTCCTTCTCCCTGTTCACCTCTCCCTCCCTCCTTCCCCCTCTCTTCTCTCCCCTCTTCTTCCTTCCTTCTCTCTTCCCCCTATCTCCCTCCTTCTCTCTCCCTCCCTCTTCCTCCTTCTCTCCCCCTCCCTCTCTCTTCCTCCCTCCCTCCTTCTCTCTCTCTCTCTTGTCTCTCCCTTTTCCTCCTTCCCTCTCTCTTCCCCCTTTCTCCCTCCTTCTCTCTCCCTCCCTCTTCCTCCTTCTCTCCCCCTCCCTCTCTCTTCCTCCCTCCCTCCCTCCTTCTCTCTCTCTTGTCTCTCCCTCTTCCTCCTTCCCTCTCTCTTCCCCCTTTCTCCCTCCTTCTCTCTCCCTCCCTCTTCCTCCTTCTCTCCCCCTCCCTCTCTCTTCCTCCCTCCCTCCCTCCTTCTCTCTCTCTCTCTTGTCTCTCCCTCTTCCTCCTTCCCTCTCTCTTCCCCCTTTCTCCCTCCTTCTCTCTCCCTCCCTCTTCCTCCTTCTCTCCCCCTCCCTCTCTCTACCTCCCTCCCTCCCTCCTTCTCTCTCTCTCTCTTGTCTCTCCCTCTTCCTCCTTCCCTCTCTCTTCCCCCTTTCTCCCTCCTTCTCTCTCCCTCCCTCTTCCTCCTTCTCTCCCCCTCCCTCTCTCTTCCTCCCTCCCTCCCTCCTTCTCTCTCTCTCTCTTGTCTCTCCCTCTTCCTCCTTCCCTCTCTCTTCCCCCTTTCTCCCTCCTTCTCTCTCCCTCCCTCTCTGTGCGTGATTGTGTGCATGACTGTCAGAGATTCTGGTTAAGGGTGAGTTTGAAGGTCTGGAAAAGGCATTGTGTTTTTTTTCCAACTTCAATACAAACAAAAATAATAATCCCCTGGCTGATAAATCTTTAGTTACATTTAAAAAAAAAAACCTTTCCTCTGCTTTGGTGGTCTGGGGAGTTTATACAATCAAAAGGTTAAAGTCCTTCTTTGTTGCTGTTTCCCTGTTCATTAGTACAGTAGAAAACAATAAAGCGAGGCTGCCAGAAGAGACCCTGATAATAACGGAGTCAACAGCTGAAAGCTTTTGGTTGTTGTTTTTTATCGTTTTGTGCATGGCTTTTACATCCCTCTGAACTGATTCTCTCAGGGGGAAACATTCATTATTAACACAACGGAGAGGAAAAGATGGCAGCCTGGTGGTACTCATTTCTTCAGCCTGGCATGATGCGGGCACGAAATTCCAGTCCACAAAGCACAGAGAGGTAGTCCTTGACATACGGCCACCACCAAGCCACAGAATCTCTGTTGCTAAGCAAGGCAGTTGGTAAGCGAGGGATGCCTGAATTTCAGAACCTTTGCTGTCCCTGCCATGGTTTTAAGCCAGGGGCGGGCAAACTTGGCAACTTTAAGTCTGAAGGACTTCAGCTCCCAGACTTCTCCAGCCAGCAAAGTCTGGGAGCTGAAGTCCTTCAGACTTAAAGTTGCAAAAGTTTGCCCGCCCCTGTTTTAAGCGAATCGTTGCAATTGTTAAATGAATCGCGTGGTTGTTAAGCGAATATGGCTCCCCCCCCCCCCCCCCCATTAGCTTTGCTTGTTAGATCCCGGGAAAGCTGCAAGGAATCGCATTTTGATCGTGTGCCTGTGAGGAAGTCGTGGCATTCATCAGTGCAAGGATCCGGTTAATCGGAATAGAGCTGGAAGGGACCTTGGAGGTCTTCTGGTCCAGCGGTCACCAACTGTTTGTCTGTGGACCACTGGCGGTCCGTGAGAAAATTTGGGTGGGCCACAGAAAAATCATTTGCATTGTTTATATTGCACTAAATCAGGGGGTCTTCAAACTACGACCCCTGGGCCGGATACGTGCAATGAACATTTGTGTTGCTGCAGAGAGTCTCCCCCTTCGGGGTCTTTTTGTGTGGGTCGGAGAGTGGCAGAAATCCCGACTTGGGGTCTGCTTCGGCCTCCTGGTGGGAGGCTTTGGGCAAAGGCTGGAGGGAAGCGCCGCTGGTGACAAAGAGCCAGAGGGCCTCGTTCCAGTAGGACTGCATTATGGCCTAGAATTGTCTGACCATCTCAGCCTGCTGAGCCTAGAGGAGCCGGCACCTGGCCTTGCACTCCCGCAGGTCTTCCCTCTGCTTGGAAAGCCTCTGCTCGTAGAGTTTAGAGTTTATTGGTTTTTTTATACCGCTCTACTCCCGAAGGACTCAGGGCGGTGTACAGCCAAAATAAAAACGGATATATAAAAGTTAAAAGAAAGCTTTTAAAAGACATAATTAAAATATTGGCCGAAACGTGGGGAAAAAAACCAACTAATCCCTGATTAAAATAATAAAAATTTAAATTAAAAAATGTAAATTTAAAAATGTAAAAATCATGCTTTATGCCAGCCCGGCTTGTTGAAAGAGAAAGGTTTTGAGACTGCGGCGGAAGGTGCGTAAGTCAGGGATAGTTCTTAATTCCGGGGGCAATTCGATCCAGAGGACAGGTGCTCCCATAGAGAAGACTCTCCCCCTCGGTGTCGCCAGTCGACATTGTCTAGCCCAGGGGTCTGCAAAGTCGGCTCTTTTAAGACTGGTGGACTTCAACTCCCAGAGTTCCCCAGCCAGCCTTCCCCAGCCTTCAACTCTGGGAGTTGAAGTCCACCAGTCTTAAAAGAGCTGACTTTGCAGACCCCTGGTCTAGCCGATGGCACCATGAGGAGATCCTTTCTATGGGAGCGTACGGGCCGGTGGGAGGCTCTCGGTAGTCCTCAGCGAGGTGCTTTTGCCGAGCCTCCTTCTCGGTCAGATCCCATTTGAACTGAGCCAGCTGTTTTGCCAACAACTGCTTCCTGTTGGGGCCCTAAGGAGCCCGGGCGAGCAGGTGAGGAGTGGCTGGGAGGGGCGAGTAGATGCTGGCGAGACGCCCCTCGACGTGAGTGACATTGAGTTTGCCCACACAGTCACATGACCACTTAGCCACGCCCAGCCAGCCTGTCATTAGGCAGATCATATTAGCGGTCTGTGGGATTTAAAATTTTGAATTTAGTGGTCCCTGAGGTCCGAAAGGTTGGGAACCAGTGGTGGGTTCCTAGCAGTTCAGACCGGTAGTAGTTTGGCAGCATGGGTCGCTGGAACCGGCAGCAACCCAGTCTTGCCACGCCCCCAAACCGGTTCTCATGGCGGCGTTGCCTACAACCCCGCCATTTTGTTTTTTGCTTTTGCGCATGCACAGAGCACTTTTTATTGCTATGGGCGTGCAGCGTGCATCAAGCGTGTGCGCTCATGGCGCACGCAGGAGCAAACTGGCAGCAGTGACCAGTCCAACCCCCTGCTCAAGCAGGAGACCCTATACCAGTGATGGCTAACCTTTTTTGGCTTGCGTGCCAAAAGCGGGGGGGAGCGCAGGGGGAGGTCGTGCGTAGGCGTGCCACACCCATAATGCTATGTGCGTGACCCCCTGCTTTTGGAGTGCTTTTTTCACCCTCCCCAGGCTCCAGAGGCTTTCTAGGAGCCTGGGGAGGGGGAAAACAGCCTCCCCCCCACCTCCAGAGGCTTCGGGAGCTTCCCTGAAGGCTCCAGAGGGTGAAAAACAGCCTCAAAAGAAGGCCTAAATCACCTGGCCAGCGCACACATGCATGCTGGAGCTGACAGGGCAACGCCTCCCGTGCCCTAAGAAATGGTTCTGCATGCCACCTGTGGCACCGTGCCATAGGTTCGCCATCATGGCCCTACACCATTTCAGAAGCTGTCCTGTCTTTTCTTAAGAGACGATCACAAGACAAGAGTTTCTTAAGCCTCACCCAGTTCTGTTGGAACAGATTAGAAGTCAGCATTTTGCCGCTCTTTCTCCACCAGCCCCATTCCTTCAGTCTTCTTCGCTTGGTGTATCTGGCATCAAGCACAACAGGACATGAGGTTTGGGGAGCTTCTTGGCACACCCCAGGCTGGCACGTTATCCCCGTAAGCGTGAGAGAGAGAGAGAGAGAGAAAAACCCCACCCTATTCCTTGAGCAAACAAGTACGAATGGCACATGCGCGCCCGTCTTTGGGATGGTGCCGCATCGGAAAAGAGTTCAGCCTTGTGGACGAACGAAGCTGAAGTGAAAATTGAGCCTTGAATTATGCAGCTGGGAAAGTCTACATTTTGGCAAACTCTGCCCTTGCTGAGTTCACACGCTCTAGGATTTTGCCAAGCGCGCCAGCCAAAAAATAGGAAGGGTTGCAATTGTCAGTGTAGCTCTCATTTGGCCCAGTCATGTTGCAGAATATTATTGGCCTGGACTGGAAGTATGTGTGTGGGCTGGGAGGTTGTGGGAGGGGAGGGTGGGGGGGAAGGATGCATTTAAACTTTGATCTCTCATCCAGTTAATCTGAAATACTTCTGTGTACATTCAGTTAATTCAACCAAAACCCAGATCGGTGCTACAGCCTACAGTGCTGCTGGAAAGGGAGGGAGGGGGGAAATGACTGCGAATGAGACATCCGCATGGCAGCCATGTCATTTGAAAGGCATCTTCCATATGGTTCGGTCTAATAATAGACTGGGTGTTTTTGGTTTTTTTGCCTGCGTTCTTGTTGGCTTGCGGAGTCCTCCGGGGGAAGTGAGGAGGGCCAAGGTTGTTTCAAATCTGGAGGTCCACCAGAGATGGAGACTCTTTGGATAGGCCAACAACGAGAAAGGCCATAACAAGTCAGAATATGAAAATGGGATGGTCATGTCGTGTCTATACCATGCTTCCCCAAAAATAAGACTTTGGTGGAGGTAGGTAGGTAGGTAGGTAGGTAGGTAGGTAGGTAGGTAGGTAGATAGATAGATAGATAGATAGATAGATAGATAGATAGATAGATAGATAGATAGATAGATAGATAGATAGATAGATAGATAGATAGATAGATAGATAGATAGATAGATAGATAGATAGATAGATAGATAGATAGATCCGACCGGCCAGTATTAGGCTGCATAAATAGAGGGATAGAATCAAGATCACATGAAGCGTTAATACCACTTTATATAAGGCCTTGGTAAGGCCACACTTGGAATCCGGCATTCAGTTTTGGTCACCACGATGTAAAAAAGATGTGGAGACTCTAGAAAGAGTGCAGAGAAGAGCAACAAAGATGATTAGGGGACTGGAGGCTAAAACATATGAAGAACGGTTGCAGGAACTGGGAATGTCTAGTTGAATGAAAAGAAGGACCAGGGGAGACATGATAGCAGTGTTCCCATATCTCAGAGGGTGCCACAAAGAAGAGGGAGTCAAGCTATTCTCCAAGGCACCTGAGGGTAGAACAAGAAGCAATGGGGAGAAACTAATCAAGGAGAGAAGCAACCTAGAACTGAAGAGAAATTTCCTGACAGTTAGAACAATTAATCAGTGGAACTCCTTGCCTCCAGAAGTTGTGAATGCCCCAACACTGCAAGTCTTCAAGAAGATGTTGGATAGCCATTTGTCTGAAATGGTATAGGGTTTCCTGCCTAGGCAGGGGGTTGGACTAGAAGACCTCCAAGGTCCCTTCAAACTCTGCTATTCTATTGTATTATATTGATAGATAGGTAGGTGGGTAGGTAGGTGGGTGGGTGGATGGATGGATGGATGGATGGATAGTAGTGGTGGGTTCCAGATCCCGTTGCAACTGGTATGGTTGCAACAGGCCCCGGCATCCTCCACATGAACGCGCGCCTCCGCGAGCCTCTGCGATTCTCCAGCTGCTCGGTGAAGCATCGTGCAGGTGCTGTACACGCCACGTGCATGCGCGGAACCACCGAAGAGCTTAAAGACAGGTAAAGAACGGTATAGCCAGTGCTCCGGGCAGGCTCCGGTACGCCCGTGCCAGGGCATACTGCCTGCAACCCACCATCGATAGATAGATAGATCTCCACCAAAAAAGGCACAAGGTCTTACTTTAAGGGAGAGGAATGCCATCCACTGACTCAGCCCATTTGCGTGCATTGCCCTCGGCAGGAAACCCTATAACATTTTGGACAAATGGTTATCCAATCTCTTCTTCAAAACTTACAGCGTTGGAGCATTCACAACTTCTGGAGGCAAGGAGTTCCATTGGCGAAATGTTCTCACTGTCACCTTAGTTCTAGGTTGTTTCTCTCCTTGATTAGTTTCTCCCCATTGCTTCTTGTCCTGTCCTCAGGTGCTTTGGAGAATATCTTGACCCCCTCTTCTGTGGGGCCGCCCCTGATATATTGGAAGACTGCTATCATGTCTCCCCTAGTCCTTCTTTTCATCAGACTAGACATATCCAATTCCAGCAACCATTCTTTCTATGTTT